>CM070559.1:21671334-21902138 GCA_036346405.1 Phyllostachys edulis
TTGCTTAACCGTAGTAATCATTGGGTTTGCCTTAACTGCCTTTAATCCTGCCCTTTGTCGCGCATTTAAGACCTCGCGCCCGGACCTCCTTGTGTCCCGCGCGCGCGCACGTGCGCGAGCGCTGCGGCTCTGGATCTGGACCGTCCAAGACCTCCTCCGAGGAGATCTTGAACGTCCAGGACCTCCTCCGGTGAGATCTTAGCCGTCCAGACCTCCAGGACCTCCCCTGGAGGTCTGAGCCGCTAAGACCTCCTCCGCGTAGGACCTCCCCGAGGTCTTCTCAACCGTTGAGGACCTCCCTCGCTAGATCTGGACCGTTTCGGTCCTCCCTCTATCGTTGTGGTCCGTTGGATGTAGCATCAACGGCCACGACCTCCCCTGTCGTGCGCGCGTGCACGTTGCTGGGAGGACATGGACCGTTGGATCCAAGATCAACGGCCCATGACCTCTGGCCCTTCCAGGCCTTGGCGTGTCACGATGTTCTCTGGGAGGTCTTGAGCCGTTAGATTCAAGATCTAGGGCTCATGTCCTCCCCTGGCTTATTGGTGTTTAGGATTTTCCGGAGAGCTGTATTTTGTGAACTGAAAAAGGTAATAACTTTGAAAATGCGTATCTTTTTCATTTTAAATCCAAATGTAGTGATTCAAATTGTGTTAGCTCTGGTTTGACCTGGGCTCTAATCTAAAATTGGTTATGAGCTCAGTTCAGCTCCAGAAAATGGTTTTGTAAATAAATTTCAAAACTAACTTCAAATGTTTCATTAAAAATTCTTTTAACTTGTAAAATGCATAAGTATTGCTCTGTAGGTTATTTTTGAGTGAATCCAACTTTGTTGGCTTTCTCTGTTAGTGCTCGAAATGCTAGAATAGGATTTAGGCATGTCACTATTTTCAAAAAGTTTACTTGTGAATTTTAATTTTGTTCAAGTTCTTGTCTTTGAAAAATTATAGAAAGTGCATAATAGCTCCAAATGAGATGAACTCAATTGTGTTATTCATATCATGAGGTGCTGGTTTTACAGCAAAAATCTCAGTGTCACCACCTCTCTAGAAAATGTTGCCAAATAATTAAATTAGTGAATAGTAGCAGTTTGGTCTTTTTAGGGCTGAGCAGAATTGTTTTGCTCATATCTTTTGCATTGAGAATCCAAATCAATTGGTTCTTCTTGCTAAATTCCCTAAAAATCATCCTCTTGCTTCTGTAGAAATTTTAGAGCATTTGGAGTTTGTTTTCTGTGCTGTCTTTGTGGTTTTCGTCGTTCTTATCGATTCTTTTCGCCTTTTCGTTAGGTGCCGACGAGTGCTTTGATCCCGTGAGTGATCCTCAGCAACATTTTGAGCAAAACCAGCAAGGCAAGCAGTTTGATCATATCCCCTTTATGTCCCATTACTTTAAAGCTAATATATTGTTTTACTTGTATGTATGCATGCTACTTTGTGTTAAAATATCGCTAGTGATCCTATAGATGCATATTCTGTAGGTAAATGTCATTCTCTACTACTAAGCCTAGGATCATCTTGCTGCGATTTAGAGTTCAATGGATGGACTCTTATCGCTTAGTAGTTTATGTTGATAATGCTTAGCAATGCTTAGATAACGGTAGAAATGGGCGGTTGTCGACATTATGTCGATGAACTTGATCACACAAAAACTATTATTCCATTATATCCATCTTGTGCTTGTTACTTTGTAAATAAACAAAAATGAAAACAAAATTGTTATTGACTTGGGCACAATGGATGTTGGTGTGATTTGTTGGGTGTGAACGGAATGGCGCCTAAGTGCCCAAGGACCGAGTTACTTGCGCCACCGTTCTGAGCAATGTTGCGTGCTAACCACACGAGGGGGATATGGGACCTCTCTTGACTAAGTACTTTGGGAGGTGTTAATTATGAGCTGGTCGGTGGGTATGTTAAAAGTGTGTGTGTTGTGTGTGGTGTTGGGAAGGGAGCATTAGCAGACCGGTTAGGCTGTCTAATGTGTCCTTATCCCCGTGGGTTGTGGCTCTTAATTAGCATCATCCATTGGAAATGTCTCGTAGGACTTAGCCGTGCCGGCATACCAAAGGAAGTGTGCTAAATCATGTGGCGAAAAGGCGGTCTGGCGTGTGGGTACATTGGTACACCCCTGCAGGGTTAAAACTATTCGAATAGCCTCGTCCTAGGTTATGGACATGCTTGGTAAGGTCGTGCAAGAACTAGACTAAACACTTAATTAAAACTTGATGGGTGGTATGAATTGGATAATTCATGCTATTGTTGTGGTGACTTGGGTGAGTCACTTCCAGGTTGTTCTTGTTGTTATTATTGTTGTATCATTGTTCTTCAAAAATTAAAAATGCTTTGTCAAATTGCTTTCAATCTATTACATTATTGCAAATGAAAGCTTGCTTTATGCTAAAATGAGTCCAAAGCCTCATCCACTTAAATAAAGCTTGCATGTAGCTATCTATAGTTCTGTTATACTACGTCGGTCTTGCGAGTACATTTTGTACTCATTTGCTTTGCTTAATAACTTTGTTGCAGAGGAGGTAGAGCCCAAAGGGCTTTACTTTTAATGAGATGTCTTGGCGGTTGGGAATCGAGCTAAGCGGCTTGGTTGGTTGCCTTGTGGGCTAAAGGCAAACCTTGTGGCTCTCTTTTGTTCATCGCCATCTTATGGCTTTTGCTTCCGCTGTGTTTACCTTTCTAAGTTGTATTTGGCCGGTCGGCCCCTTTTGTAATAACTATATATATTGTATGTCTTTTATTCTAGTTGTGCTTTGGTTCTATGTCTTGAATGGAATTGATGCATGATTTTGTAAAGGGGTGTGTATACTACATCTGGGAAGTATATATATCTCGAAGACACGGATTATTATGTTTGTGATGCTAGGGTCAATGGATGACTAAGTATTACAAGCCTAATAAACCGGGGTCCTCACAAAGTTGGCATCAGAGCCATATTGACCATAGAAACCCTAGCTTGGTCGTCCTTAGGATGTTTTGGAAAAACCTATTTTCAAAATATCAAATGGTTTATGAAAGCTTAAGTAATTCTCAGGTTTTACTCCTTACCTATCTTAGCTTTCTTCTCTCATCTTACCCTAATTTGAGTTTTAAAAATTGTTTACCTCTCCTTCCTTCAAAGATAGTTGTTATCGTTTAACTGGTTTTTGGGGGAACTTATGAGAGTTCTAAAATTGAAGTCTTGGCTGTCCTTTGGTGAAGAATGGAAGTATTTGGAGCTGGAATTCAAATCTGGAATTTTAGGACAGCAAGCAAGCATTTTAGGGCAGCAAAGCTCAAGCTAGTGATTAAGGTAGAAAATGAGAGGTTAATTCAACTAAAACTTGTGGGAATGAAAGGGTAAGATGTGATACTAGTTAGCTAAGTATCTAACACTTAATTCGCTGGTTTAACCTTGCTTTGTAGTAGTGTTAGAGCTAAAATAGCTTGCTGAAATTTTCCCTTCTCTACCGATTACTCGTTCATTCAATACGGGATAATTGCATAGAGAATTTGAGCTTATTTCCTAAAGTTTCCTTGCTATTTTTGGAGTCTTTTAGGAGCTTTTAAAGTCCACTTATTTGCTGTTTTGGCTTTCGTTTAGGGTGATATTCCATTCCCCTAGTCGTTAGCCTCTGTTTTCGTTAGCTTCTGATTGTTGGGTTTTTGGTTGCTAACCACCTCTTCCCCTTTCAACAGGATGGCGGGCCGTACTCGTAGCGGCCAAGGCCAGGCAGCTGGTCCGGACGAGGAGCTTCCTCCTCCTCCGACCATGGCCGAGGTTCTTCTTCAGATAGAGCGTAACCGTGCGGATGACAGGAGAGTGCTGTTGGATGTTATCGCGCGCAACACCTCAGCCCTTGCCGGTGCTTCAGGACCCGGGCAAGGGAGTGGACATCAGCCTCGTGGGGGCCTCGCTGAGTTTCTTTGTACCCAGCCCCCCATCTTTTCCAGGTCTGAGGACCCGCTCGTCTGATCGCTTGCGTCTCGTGGAGCGGAAGCTCGGCATCGCCTGCTGCAGGAGCACGAGAAGGCGCTGTTTGCATCGCACCAGCTAGAGGGTGCAGCTTTGTCATGGTGGGAGAGCTTTCTCGCCATGCAGCCCGCAGACCACACCGTCACACAGGAGGAGTTTCAGATTGCCTTCCGTCGATCTCATATCCTGCCGGCAGATGAACATCAAGAAGCGGAGTTTCTCGCCCTCAAGCGGGCGTGGCTCGATCGTGGAGTATGTGTACGAGTTCAACCATCTAGCTCGTTATGCTCCCGAGGATGTGGCCACCGATATGGCCAAGCAAGCAAAGTTCAGGGGTGGCTTGTCTGAGGAGCTTAAGGACAAGCTATCCATCATCAACTTCCCGGATTTCCAGACCTTGGTCGACAAGGCCATCGTCGCGGAGCATTCTGGTAGGGAGCTTGTGGATTCCTACAAGCGCAAGTGGGAGGCCCACAAGTCGTCGGGCGCTTCTTCTCGCTTGATCGGTCTTAGGAATGCCGTCGGTGAAACCGGTACCCTTCGAGGTTGCCACACTGCCCCTCGTTCTTCGCAGGCCGTGCCCCAATCACGTGCACTTGCGAGCCAGCAGGGTGGCCCCCGCAACCCGGCTGCCGGGGTCACTTGCTTCTCTGTAAGACGCGAGAATTAATACTCCCAAATCCTCTGTGCATTTCTGAACTAGTCCCATGATCAGTAGCTAGTTCACACAGTAAACAAATATGGTAACAAAATCATATCACAACTTTATTAATAAATAACAATAGAGTTGATTACAAAGGAGGCTTACAAGCCAACAATAAAGAACACAAATGGAAGGCGAAGAAGATGTAGTAGAGTCGAGTTAATCGCCACGAACAATCGGTGAGGTAGCGGCCTAGTCGTCGAGATCCACACCGTAGCAAAGTTTTTCTCCTCTGAAATTTGTTTGCATAAAGCAAGTATGAGCACAACTACCGTGCTCGCAAGTTACACCCGTCAAATAACAGAATGACATGCATACATGGATGTAACAAAGGATAGCTTAATATGGTTGATTTGCGTAAAACATCATTTTCTTTAAATACTTGTACTAAGTTCCAAAGCAGTTATTACATAAATAAAATTCATTTTATAAATCAATTTTATAGTCAGATAACATTCATACAAGAATGGTGAAGGATACCCTCCTATCACATGGCTTCCCGCCCAATTCCCATTTGCATAATCCATTTAATGCCAAATCATTTTGAAATCAAAACCAAAGTCTAACTTTGAGAGGCTTTGCTAGCATGTCCATGACCGTGGACACGGCTATTCGAATAGTTTTACACTCTGCAGAGGTTGTACACTTTTCCCACATGACATGATTCCTCTAGTTTATTCGGCATCCGTCAATGCCACCTCTCACTGCCTAAGGTAAGAGATCTAGAGTTCATGACAAGGCCTTTACAATGCATCATTCCACCGCAGTGCAGCCTCGCTAAGGTTTCGCCCCCTTTGGACTAACCGTCCGCAGGTTCAGGGCCTCCTCTTGCGCCAGGTGGGAATAAAATAGTCACGAAAGACAGGCCATGAAAGACCACCCACGTACAAATAGGATAAACTGCGATGGAACTCCGCAAATTAATCAGCCAGATCCCACGCCCCATTCAGGAGACATGTGGTTGTACGGTGCGGCATAGCCCATTATAGGCATAGCAAAGGATCGCTCAGAGACCGGTCCTTAACTGACTTGGACGACTTTTCCAAATAACCCCTGGGCCTCAATCCTTCCCGGATTGATCCCGTGCATAAATCTGCACCCACCAAGCATCCATTTCGCCCAGGTCCAAACCAATTTTACTTTTGCTTTTCAAAATCCTTTTCAAACATCCATGGCACACCAATGCTATGGATACAACTTTAAATAACATTTTATTTTTGGCTGAAATTCCCCAAATCAAGTATTTCGGTTCTAAGCATGGCTAAGCACAATTTTTCTCAAAAGTTCTAGTTCATACTATCGCATAAACTAGATTTTCATATAAGGTGACAAGGTATGAATATTTCAATATCAAAACTGGCAATACAAAGGATTTAGGCAGAACTACAAATTTAAAATGGGAATTTAAATTACTATATAGAAATAAGCATGCAATAATAATTTAAAACAGAATAAATAATTTGAAATAATGGGATCAATATGATCAAGAGTGTAACTTGCCTTGCTTAATCAATCGATGTTCTCAAATGGTGTTGAAATCCGATTAAATCCAAGTCGCCGATATCTATACTGGCGTAAGCGATCCGAATTCAAATAATATTCAAATAAAATCCAAATAAAATCAAAAATTATAAAATAAATACTTCTAGGAAGGTATCGATTTTATATGAATTTAGGAAGTTGAATCGAAGAAATCGGAGTTAAGTATGAAGGAGAACGAACCGGGAAGTTTGGAAACCACATGAAATGATATAATTCCGAAAGTTGTACTATTCATCGAAAATTGTGGTTTGGATGACTGGAAATAAAGAAAAAGCTTTATGGCCATGGCAGCGGAAGTCTGGCGTAGAATACGTTGAGGCAAACTCAGCGGTGTAGGCGGTTCGGCGAGATGATCTTCGATGGCGGCGATCCGGCGGAGAAGACCTTGACGGCGAACATCGGCGTTCGAACAAGCGGAGAGGATTTAGCGAGTGAGGTTGGCGGCGATTTGAAGATGGAACCGCTGAAACATAAGGCTCACCGGGTTGTCGTGGAATCGCAAGGTCGGCCGTCGTGGCGGCGACACGGAAAATGAACCGAATAATTAACGGAAATTAAATAAAATCTAAAAATTATGAAATAAATAGTAAAAATAGTAGATAAATTTAGATGAATTTAGGAGAAAGAATCAATGGATTTGGAGTTCATATGACAACGAACGAAATTGTAGAAGTTTAAATCTCAAAAAAAAATAAAAAGGGATGTACGTTGCATGGCACTGTAGCTTGCCATGCAACGTGAATAGTAAACAAGTGCATGGAGAAATGGCGACGCTGGGCGAGAGGAAAGGAGTGGCGGCCGGCGAAGCAGAAAAATGGAATCCCGGGAACTAGACGGACCCGATGGTGGTGGTCGCGTCATCGGCGGAGGTCCGGTCTTTGCGGCGCGCAAAATAGTGTCGGATGAATAGTAGCACCAATGAGCGGGGTGTTTCAGGAAAAGGAAGGAGCACTTTCGTGGGCGTTGTGGCGAAGCCAACGGCGTGGGCGATGTCTTCGGGGATCAGCAGCGGCCCGGAAGCAGCGATAGAACGTGGTTGGGCCATTTGCGGAAAATTTTTGCTGGTGGCGAGATTGAGGGCCGAATTCCAAGGATATGTAGAGGAAGCCGAGGGGCACGCGGCGACATAGTCGGCTCGGGAAATGAGTGATCGAGGAGAGAGAACAGAGGAGAGATGTGTTGGACATGTACTGTTCATCTTCTTTCTCTAATGAAATGAATAGAAAGCATAACTATGCTTCAGCCGAGCAGAACTTTAGCCAAATAGTTCATCAAGTAGGAGATCAATTCAAAGCTTAAAGTGAACAAAGGACCAGCATGAATCAACAAGCTAAAATAGGTACTGTTCTTCTTCAACCTTTCGGCTAACAGTAAACAGCACGCATGGAGACAAGAAAAAAAAATGGCGGCACCGGTGAGAGAGAGGGAAGGGGTGGCCGGCGAACGACAACAATGGATTGCTCACCTTGCAACGATACCGTAGGAGGTGGCGGCGCGGTGAGGGGCGGCCGGCGGTGGCGGCGGCGGCGAGCTCACAGTGGTGGCGGCCATGGAGGGAGGTGGCACTCCGGCGATGCTCCGGCGAGGAGGGAAGGAGCACGGCGTAGATCACGACGTTGCGATGCCGGTGGTGGAGCGGTGTGGCGGAACTAGCAGCGGCGACGCAATTCACAAAGGAGAGTTTCAGTCTATGGTTTAGATTGCGGCGTTGCGGCGAGCGGCAGCGTTCCGACGGCGGCGAGGTGGAATGGAGAGGGATGGCGGGGATGCGGTGCTCACCTCGGTTGTGGAAAGCGTGTCAGGTGGCGGGCGGGGCGACAATGTCGGCGGCGGCTTGGCTTCGGTGGCGCGGCTCTCCGGCGATGCTCCGGCGACAAGAGGGTGAGCACGGCGTAGAACTCGTCGAGACGAAGCTAGCGGTGTGGTCGATGGTGCGGGGCTCCACGTAGAAAGCGCAATCGATCGTTGAGCGGAGTTCGCTAGCGTCGGAAAATCTTCGATTGCGGAGAGGAGAAAGGGAGAGAGGAGCTAAGATTTTTGGGGATGGATATGACTGATTGAATGCGCACCCGGTGCTCCCTTTTATAGGGGCCGGGGAGGAGCGAGGGAGGAGATCGGGCGCGCGGAGACAACGACGACGGTTCAAAATTCCGTGAATCTGAGCGTGATTGATGGGGAAATGGCCGGGGATGGGGGAGGAGTGATGAGAGGGATTGATTGCCATAATTTTCGTGAAGAAAGGTGGAGAGAATCACGGGATTTGGAAGCTTTAGTGAGCCCTCTAATGGCGTCGGCCACAACTTTTGAATGTTCTGGACAAAAGCTACGGGAGAAAAACGATTCACTTGGGGAAGAAAGAGAAGGTAAGAAGGGAATAAAGGAATGAAAGAGGGTATTATGATCAAAGAAAGAGAAAAAGAGAAGTGGTAGTGCATTGCAAGTTAAGCGTGCTATGCGCTGGAGTAATAAAAAGATGGGTGACCCGCTGGGAAGTGGTGCCCCGCGCGGTAAAAAAAAAAAAGTAATTTTTTTTCCGAATTACTGTAGCAATAAATACAAATCAAATACAATTTGTAGAAGATAGCAAACAGAGTCCAAAAATTCAAGAAAAATTCTCAAAAATTCCTAGAATTATTTTGGACTTAATAAAAATAATTTCAACTTAAAGTTGGCTTTTAATTTTGCGCTGGAGCAATAAAAAGATGGGTGACCCGCCGGGAAGTGGTGCCCCGCGCGGTTAAAAAAAAAAAATCGAATTACTGTAGCAATAAATACAAATCAAATGCAATTTGTAGAAGATAGCAAACAGAGTCCAAAAATTCAAGAAAAATTCTCAAAAATTCCTAGAATTATTTTGGACTTAATAAAAATAATTTCAACTTAAAGTTGGCTTTTAATTTTGCACATAATTTATTTTAGCTTTAAAATAATTAGGAAAGCTTTTAAAATTCGAAATTACTTAAAACTTTACTTTTCACTTTAAATCAATAAAATCTCAGAAAATTCCAAAATTTTCATTTTGACTTCTAACCAAAATCGGGTAATTAATTTTTCTTTTCTTTCCTTTTAACAAAGAAAACTCTTTTTAAATTGAGAAAATCAAGAAAGAACTTGACGACGGAAAATTCAATAAAATAATATCTTTATTTATTTTTATTAATTTAATTTTGGTAACATAACTTTGGGATGTTACATTCTCCTGCAACCAAAAGGGGCATTATGCAAACCAATGCCCTAAGAAGACTAGAGCAGCCCCTCGTCCTAATGGAGGATCTTGAGACGGGGTGGTGGATCTTCTCGGGATCGAGAAGATTGTCCCGTAGCCCAAAGGCGTGGCGGCGGTCGTGTCAACGCCATCTCTGCTTGAGGAGGCACAGGAGGCACTGCGTCGTGTTGGGTGCGCTTCTTGTTAACTCCTATCCTGCTACTATTTTGTTTGATTCTGGAGCATCTCATTCTTTTGTATCGATCTTTTCTTTGCTTTGTTAGTGATCTTCTGTTTGCTCATTTGTTGGTCCGTTGCTCATTCGCTCTCCGGTTCGGAGTTGAGAGCTGAATTGGAGTCTTGAGGATGTTCCTATCGAGATTGAGGAGTAAGGTTTGTGGCATATCTTATTCTCCTCAAAGCGGCGAGCTTAGATGTGATTCTAGGCATGGATTGGTTGTCCCGGCACATGGGGCCGTCGATTCTTGCCGGAAGCTCATCTATCTTACAAGTCCATCCGTGACGGGTTAAGCTTTGCCAAAATGTCGGGCCCTCATCTCTTCGCACTTGAAGCGAAGCCGACTCGGATATTCGTGAAGTCCCAGCGGTATGTGACTTCATGGATGTCTTTCGAGATCTTCTAGGGATGCCACCGGTTCGGGATCTCGAGTTAGTCATCGAGTTGGCTCCGTACCGCCCGATTCGAAGAGGCCTTCTTGGATGCCACGAATGAGTTGGTGGAGTTGAAGAAGCAACAATGAGCTTCAAGAGAAGGGTTTCATTGCCCTAGCTCATCTCCGTGGGGTTGTCAGGCTATCTTCGTTAAGAAGAAGGATGGTACTTTAGCATGTCGTCGATTATCGTTAAACAATGAAGTGACGGTGAAGAACAAGTATCCTTTGCCCGCATCGATGATCTCTTTGATCAATTATCACGGAGCTCAGGTTTTCTCCAAGATTGATTTGAGAGTGGGATATCATCAAGTTCATATCCGACCTGAGGATATTCCCAAGATGGCTTTCTCTACTCGCTATGGTTTGTATGAGTATACCGTCATGTCGTTCGGCTTGACCAATGCTCCTGCCTTGTTCATGAACCTCATGAATTCGGTGTTTATGGAGTATTTGGATAAGTTTGTCGTGGTCTTCATCGATGATATTCTTATCTACTCCAAGAATGATGAGGAACACGCCGAGCATCTGAAGCTTGTTTTGAGCAAGCTACGCGAGCACCAGCTGTATGCGAAGTTCAGCAAGTGCGCGTTCTGGTTGAAGGAAGTGGCCTTCTTGGGCCATGTGCTTTCAGCAGGAGGTGTAGCCGTTGATCCTAGCAAGGTCAGCGATGTGCTATCCTGGAGTCAGCCTCGTTCGGTAACCGATGTGCGGAGTTTTCTTGGTTTAGCGGGATATTATCATCGCTTCATCGAGAACTTCTCCAAGATCGCGAAGCCGATGACGGAGTTGCTCAAGAAGGACAAGAAGTTCGTGTGGTCCGCTGAGTGTGAGGAAAGTTTCCAAGTACTCAAGGCGCGTTTGACCACGCTCCGTTCTCGTTCTTCCGATATCCGCCAGACTTCGATATCTATTGCGATGCTTCTCGTCGAGGCCTCGATTGTGTCCTTACGCAAGAAGGCAAAGTAGTGGCCTATGCGTCAAGGCAATTGAGACCTCATGAACTCAACTATCCTACCCATGACTTGGAGCTTGCGGCTGTGATTCATGCACTTAAGATTTGGCGACATTACCTTATCGGTAATCGTTGTGAAGTGTATTCGGATCACAAAAGCTTGAAGTACTTGTTCACCCAGCCTGATCTGAACCTCAGGCAAAGGAGATGGTTGGAATTGATCAAGGACTATGACGTGGGTATTCACTACCATCCGGGCAAGGCTAATGTCGTTGCCGATGCGCTTAGTCGCAAAGCGCATTGTAATGCCTTGTCGCTCAAGGAGCTTCCGCCCACCCTTCTTGAGGAGTTTCAGCGTCTCAACTTGGGTTTGGTTGAGCATGGTTCCCTTGCTACCTTGGTTGTGCAGCCAACCTTGGTGGATCGTGTCAAGGCAGCTCGATGTCGGATCTGGAGTGAACAAAATCAAGGAAAATATCAAGAACGGAACAGCCAAGTGCTTCTCTGAGGATGAGCATGGTGTTGTGAGGTTCGGACAACGCCTTGTGGTTCCTAAGGACATGGATTTGCGGAAACTGATCCTCTGTGAAGCCCATGATTCGCCTTTGTCCATTCATCCCGAGGCCACAAAGATGTATCAAGATCTCCGTCGAGGATTTTGGTGGACCGAATGAAGAGGAGATTGCGAAGTTCGTTCTTAGAGTCGGCGTGTGTTGTCGATGTGAAGGCGAACATCGGCGTCAATTTGGGCCTTGACCTTTGCCGGTGCTGAGTGGAAGTGGGATTCGATCGGAATGGATTTCATCACGGTCTACCCGTCCCGAAGAAGAATGATGCCATTTGGGTCGTCATCGATCAATTGACTAAGGTGGCACATTTCCGTCCTGTCAAGACTGACCTTCGGGTAGGTCTTTTGGCGAAACTCTATATAGCCGCATCGTGAGTTTGCACGGTGTGCGAGAACGATTATGTCGGATCGTGGATCTCTTTCACATCTCGTTTTGGCATAGCTTGCAAGAGGCTATGGGAACCCGTCTTGCTTTCAGCTCAGCATATCATCCCCAAACTGATGGTCAGACCGAGAGGGTCAACCATGTTTCGGAAGACATGTTTCGTGCTTGTGTCCTTTCATATGGGAAGCATTGGGAGAAATGCTTACCATTCGCCGAGTTTTCTTACAACAACAGCTTCCAGGCTAGTCTCGGCATGGCACCTTTCAAGGCCTTATACGGGAGAAAGTGTAGAACCCCGTTGTACTTCCATTCCCAATGGACAAAGAACCTTCTTGGCTTTGTAGGTGGTTTTGGGCAACTCGTTTCCCTCCAGAAGCATGTCCGCTAAGAGACCAAACAGCCCCGTGAAACTCTTGTCGGACAAACCGTTGCTTGCCTTCAATTTCAGCAGTTCAAGCACGGATGACAACCTTGTGTATTCTGGCTTGCAGCCCGGAAACAAAGGTTTCTCTGAGTCCTCCATCAAGCCCCAGAATTTAACGTACTCCCTCTCACCATAGTTCCCTTCTGCATCGCAAAGCATCTGATCTAGATTATCATTGTGCAGCCTATCCGAATCGGAACAACAATCGACATCATCCGGCGGCATATTGTTGACTTCCTGTATAATATGCTCTTCATCGTGACTGGTCCAACATGTATAACCCTTTTTGAAACCCCTTCGAATCAAGTGTGCTTCGATCTGCGCTCGGTTCTTAAACATCTTCAGATTCTAGTAGTCAATGCATGGACAGTACATATATTCTGTCCCCTTATTCAACATATCCTCCTCGGCAGCTCTTGTAAAAGCAGACACGAAATTAATGTACTCTTCACTCGCACAGTTCATATTGAAAACCCTGAAAATAAATAAAAGGGTGACTTCGAAAGCGTATTTTCTGAGGCTTAATTACGCTTTCCAACAGAGAAAGCGTATTTTTCTCTGAACTAAAGGTGGCTTTTTTTATTTTCTTATTTTTTTTCAGATTTTATTAACTATTTTTCTGGATTTTATTAACTTACATGTGGGCCTACTTGTTAGTGACTCATTTTTTATTTCATGATTTTATTTATAAAATCTATGGCGGTCACACATGTCATAGACTCGTTAGTTTATTAACTAAATGATTAAAAACAGTAGGATTTGAAGCTTAAATTGGGCTCAGGGTGACATCGCATTGCTAATAGTCGTGGCTCGGGGCCCTAAGGTCGTCTGAGGCGAACCAACGTGTAACATCCCAATTATAGGTTGTGTTTCAAATATAACCAAACCTAGGTTTGTGTTTCAAATGTAACCAAATCTAGATGTGTGTTTCAAATGTAACCTAATATGGGTGTGTGTTTCAAATGTAAGAAAATGAGTAGAAATTAAAAAATTTCTTGCATCTTCTAGTTTTTGAACTTTTCTATAATTCTTGAAAAAGAATTGTGGAATTTAAAAATCTAAATCTCCAAGTTGACTAAAGTCAAACCCTTTTTTAACTTTGTCAAGAATCTTGTGTTCAACCTTTGGAAATATTTTTCCTTGGTTCTAGGGATGCTGTGTGACCCCTCTGAAAAATTTCATAATTTTTAGAAATTATTTGATAATTTTTGGAGGCAAGTCAAACCAGTTTTTCAATTGATCAAACCCTAGAACAAACCTTGAGGAATTTCTTGAGAAAAATGCATTGCATGAAAATCTCTGGACATTTTATGTAAGGTTAATACTGGAGTGAGGAACCTCTAGTCAAAATTTCAGAATTTTTGGAGTTAGTTTGCTACCTCTAAAAATTCTTCCAAACTCAGCTTTCAAATTCAAACCCTAAACCTGGTTTGCACTGCTCCTCAGGCGTGCCCGTTTGCACTGTTGGGCTCGAGCCACTTAACTTGGTCGGACCAACTAACTGCACCAGGCTCGGTCGGGTTGGCGCGCGTCTTGTTAACCGTTGGATCTCCATCGTGCGGTCGACGTTTGCGCGGAGCTATGCGACCTCGATCTCGCGCGAACCGTCGGATCAAGATCAACAGCAGACTGTCGTCTCCTTCCTCGCTCGCGCTCAGCGCGTCACGATCGCCATAGCTGCTTGCCAGGCAGTGTGGGAGAGCAGCGCCTTGTCACCTCCCAACGGGTCTATCTGCGCGCATTGAATACAGGTCAGGGCTTCTCCCTCAGAGTCGCCATGCTCACCTGCTCCCATCTCTCAACTCGCGCAGGGGAGAGCGTGGACCGCAGCTCCTTCCCGAGCATCCGCCCGTTACCTCCTTTGCCCTCTCTGCTATTTAAGCCCCTCAAGCTCTTCCTTGCCTTCCTTTCAACCACCTTGAGCTTTTTCGAGCACCCTCGTTGCTTGGTTGAGCTCAATCCACAGAATCCCCAAATCACCATTGTCGGCCATGGAGCTCCCTCTTCGTCGCCGACGCTCCAGGGGTTCAATTGCAATTCCATTCGCGTCACTTCGCGCCCCTCTCCACCTTGAATCTTTCCCCTGATCCAATTTTGGTTTTCCTCAGCAGGGAGCAACTAATTTTGGAGTGTCCCTTTTTCAGCCGAGGTTCATCGTTTTCACCCTCGCCGCCGGTAAGCTCCTCCTCACTTCAATTCTTTGCTCATGGACCATCCTTGAGCCCTATTGAAGCTAACGTGATGACCCGGTCTTGCTCATTTTGCTTAGGCCACCATCTCCTCGTTGTCGTCTCCAGCGCCGGTGCGGCTCAACGTCGTCGGAGCTGCTTCGACCTTCCCGGTTCCTCCGCGTCCTTCAGGTAGCTCCCTGGTAGTCCCTAGATGCTCAGGCACCGCTTGATTGAACCGCTGCGGAGCTCTATTGCTGTTGTCGCTGTAGCCGTGCATGGCACCGCCGCTCCCCGCCGGCTCGCCGTCGTTCTAGGCCGGCTCAACCGCAGTGGGTGGTGCCAGCAGGTGTGCAAGGCTATTGCGGACCTCAGACCACCGTTGGTTTGCGCCACCGTGGCCTGAATCGCCAGCGATTCGTCGGGGAATGCCGTCGGGTTCGTTGTTGGACGCGACCAACACTGTAGCAAAGTCATTAACTCCTTAATGATTAGTTAGCATTAAATGGCTGTCTTAACCGGTTAAGGAGTCGCTGACGGGTGGGCCCGCGTGCTTAAACACGCACTGTGCGTGTTCTTAGTGCGGACCGTCCGTTTCTTGATCAACGGCTGAGATTTCACGGAGTCTGTGCGTACACGGTGTGTTGCATTGATTGTGAGCTGTCCATCTCGCGATCAACGGTCCACAATCGCTGCACCCTTCGCGCTCGTGAGTTCAAACGCGCCGTGCGCGATTCAATCTGGGCTGTCGGAAGCAACATCGATAGTCCGCATTCGTTGGATCCGCGCAGGCGCGTGCGTGTTGTCCCGTTTGTCTTGGGCCGTGCGATGCAAGATCAACGGCCTAGGTTTTTCCACGTCGATTTGAGTTTAGGAATTTCCCGGTAGATTTATTTGTGAACTGAAAAAGGTAATAAACTTCAAAATTGCATAACTAATGTTGTAGGTGTAAAAACCAAACACGGGTGAGGGTGGGCGTCGGCCGTCTAACAGGCCATCGATCACGAGGTAAAAATGACCACGAGGATTTATCTGAGTTCGGGGGACCGAGAGGACCGCCCTACTCTGTCGGTGAGCCAGCGGGGGTTACCTCCAAGAGGAGCCAGGGGCTCCTGAATTTGAACATACTTCTTTATTGCTCAAGAGAACCCCCATTGAAGAGAGGGATACATGGGGTATTTATAGGCTCCCAAGCCTGTAAAAAAGACCAAAATGCCTCTTGAGGGATAGCTACACTATGAATGCATGCGAGGGTATTATAGTCTTTTATGAATACAATAGTATTTCATGGGCCTGTATGCGTGTCTCCCACAAAGTGGACCCCACCTCTAAGAAGGTTGAATTATTCTTCCAACAGTAGCCCCCCGGTCCTTTGACGCTCCGGAAAGAACGTCAAGAGGGCCAGTCTGGAATTGTACCGTGGGGACGTCCAAAGATCAAAGATGTGTTCCGAAAATGCGACTGGCATCACAGCCTTGCTTCTTCTATGTGAGGCTCTGTCTTCACTTGTGGCAAGCACTAAAGCCTGGTTGACGTGTCGGGACCTCTGGGCATTGTGGCGGGATGTTCGGACGAAGTCATCCATGGCGGAGGATCGCTCTGGCAGCTTAGGCGGTCAAGGGTGGATTAGAGGCATCGTGAGAACCCCCAAAATATTAATTTTTTTCTTTGCCTTATCTTCCTTCGATTTAATCGAATGTGGCAGTTCATTTTCTGCTTCCTCGTTACTTTCTCTACTTCAACTCCCTTTTTCCCCATTGCTTCAACTCCGGGAGCCCCTTGCGCCGCCTCTGGGAGCCCCTTACGTCACGTCGCCTTGCTTTGGCGCCCGGCTTGCCCCGGCCCTTCTTTGCTCTCGGCTCGCCTCTGGCCCGACTTCGGAGGAGCCCGTGCAGTGGAGCCGTCTGGCGCGAGCTGGTCGGCGCGTCTGGCGGCAGGCGGCGGTGGCGATCAGCGAGTCTGGCGCCATCTGGTCTGGCGGCTTGATCGACCATGCGAGGCAGCGTCTTCCGGCGGCCACGCAACGCTCCGGACAGCCATAGGAGGCAGCTCCGGGCGGCCATGCGGGGGCGGCTCAAAGGAGCCCGTGCGGTGGAGGCCGTACGGGCGGGAGAGCCGGCGGCGGTCTCCGTCTCCGTCTCCTCCTTCCCCTTTCATGGTGATGCTCTGGCCAAGCCGTCCAGGCCGCCTCCCCTGCCGGCCGACCGGATCCGGCGGATCCTTGCGCCACCGGCTTAGCTCCGTCGTCGCCAGCGCCCTTCGGCCGAGCCGCTTATCCGTCGTTGCAGCGCCGCTGAGCCTCGCCCAGTACCGCGCGAACCATGGAGCCACCGGCCCGTCGCCTTGCGCCCGGCCGTCGCGCCCTCGCCCATGGCGCCTTCTTGCGCCACCGCCGCCGGAGTGCCATTTATGCGCCAATCTGGTGGGGACGGCGGGCGCGGTCCTGCTGAGTCGAGCGTCGGGAAGGCTGGCGTGAAACGATGAGCCACTACTCCTAGATCCGTCGAACCCCCGCCCCCTGGGCGCCGATGCAGGGCGGCTGACACCGCCGCACACCCCCATGGTAAGCACCCGCAGATGAGGTGGCTGGCGAAGTCTTTGATTTCTTCTTTTGTTCTTCTCAGCGGCATGCAATTTTCGCCAGGGCGGTGCTTGATGGGCGCTTGAGGCCGAGCACGAGGCGTTGTGGGCGCTCTTGCCAGTGCTAGGGCGCTCTTGGGGCCTTGTGCCGCCGCCGTTACTTTCTTCTTTTGCGAGTCTTCTTTGCGAGGACTTGTTTTGCCAAAGCTATTGCTGCACAGGTCTGCCAGTGATCTTTGCGAGGCTTGTTTTGCGGTATTCTTGCCGGTGGCTTGTAACAAATGCCAGTATTGTCTCCCCCTTTTTCCTTTTGCCAGTGCACCTTGTGAATTTTGCTAGGGCGCTCCAACCTCCAGACTTGTGTGTTGGTGCAAGCACCAAGTGCAAAGCCCAGTTCTTGGCCTTTGCAGGCGCCTTTGAGCTTTGTCCATGAGTGGTAGCCTTTTTGCTTTGGCATTTTGCTGGCTATTCTCATTTGCAAGACCTGCTTGCTCTCTACTGTTGGCTGTTGTAGTGTATGAATGATGTCTATGAAATGGATGCTCATATGTTATTTGCATGTCGTGCAAATAATATCTCTTCACTAATTCTGGAGTGTCGGTGTAGAGTGTAGAGCGACAATTGCCTCCGGCTCTCTTTGAAGACTGAGAGGGAGAAGAAGCACGAGAAATACTTCCCTATGAGGAAGTATGCTGTCAAGGCCTAGGTTAGGAACACATGTTTGTCCAGAATGTCCCAGAATTAGTGTGTGCGCTGTAAAAAGAATAGTTCACCAGTATGTCAGGTTTTGGCTGTCTGTTCTTATCGTTTGGAATGTGTGATCCCAGCTCTGAACTCTGAATCCATCAGGACAAGACTCTGAATCTAGGGCGATTTGGATGGCATTTTGTAGACAAAAATGGATGGTTTCATTTGACATGGCTGTGATGTGCAGCCAAGTGAGGCTAGCCAACATAGTTAGCTAGCTAGCATTACACAATCTCGTCTCAAACAACAAAAACGCATTAAACTGTGATGGTTCTCAAAAGTTGTTTAGCTATTATCATCAACCTATCACATCCAAGCACAAGAAAAACGCCGTTGCCAACTTGCCATGCCTTCTGCCTTTGGTGCAGATCTTGTACTTTGCTTTTTTCTCACCAAGCTACTCTCACGTGATGTTGTCTATGACAAACCATCCGAGTAGTATTATATTGCTTGCCCTTGGAGCTTTCGACGGAACTCACAACCCAAGCTCATCCTTCCTGTCTTCTCCTCCACTACTATCTTTTTTGTTCTTGGTGCTCTCGGCCGAAGCTCCTAGCCCAGGCTCATCCGTCTGTTGCCTTGGTGGTACTCCTCGGCCACCCCAGTGCCCAGGCGTGGCGCACCTCGGCTCCCGATCGGTGGGAGTTGGCGAGAAAGCGGCATGGGCATAGCCTGCGAGCCCGACAAGTAGGAGGCGGACGGCGAGGGCTGGATCTGGGTGTGCTCGCCTCGTGCCACGGCGCAGTAGTTCTCTACCCCTGGGATGCCGGAGCCCACACCTCATCTGAACCTCATCTTTGATTATTGCTTCCACAGCTAGGTTTGAGTTTGTGATTTGTTGAGATTATTGCTTCGAGTGTATGTTGAGCATTCCAATTTGGGCTGCAATCTCATGTGTCGACTCAGAGGAATATCCCAATTTCTTGAATTTGCTCATTCTACTTCCCCGTTATTTGGAGCTTCTGTGTTCCATTTGCTTAGGATATGCCCTGGTATTAAAAAGCTGAAACTGACATTACTTGATGGCTTAAGGGTGGATACTCCATGCCCATCGGTTTGTGCTTGTGGTTGGCCGCCGAACTGGAGTACATGGGACACCTCCATTGATTGCCTTGAGGAAGTAGAAATCCGTAACTTCAGAGCGGAACATGATTTTGCTTTCGTTTTTCTTTCTTTATTTTGCTCGCATGAGAGTCGCCAGCCGGCCGCTTGCGGTGTGGCTTTCATTGTCGGCGCCGGAGAGAAGTTGCGGTATTGCATATCTTTTAAGGCTGGTTCATGGGTGCTAAGCGCGGCGTTACATATCTTGTCGAGCGCTCAAGTGCTATTTGCTAGGGCGCAAGGCACTACATATACTACCGGTATTTGGTTAAGTGGCGCTAAGCGCGAGGAGCTTTAGTCTTGAGGTGCGGTATTTGGTCTTCACGTGATCAGGATTTGCTTTTACTTGCATGAAGCTACTTTATTCCTGTAAAGCTGCGCGTGTAGTGGTGCTAGAAAGCAAAGGTATCTCATGGACGACCGCGATGGTGCCGGTGTAGTAGCCTCTGCGATTTTGCGGGCGGTCCTCGGTTAAGCAGAGCGAGGTCATCTTGCCAGGCGCGAGGCTTGGTAGCGAGTCTAGATTGCGGTAGCATTGGAACCACCAACACCGGCCTCTATCACATATCAATGCCCAATCGGCGTCTTCCCACGATGCCTCAAGAGCGCGAGGGTGCCGCCGAGAGCATGAGGCCCCGAGGCCTGAGGGCGCGATGGCACCATGAGCCTCGAGGGCGCGAGGGCACCACGAGGCATGAGGGCACCGCGAGGCCACGAGGGCATGAGGCAGAGGCCCTAAGGGTGCGGCGGCACCGCGAGGCCCCGAGGGCACGAGGTCTGACAGCACCTGAGCCCGAGGCCTAAGAGGCGCCGATGGCGCAGGTGTCAGCGAGATCGTGGTGAGACAAGCGAGGTGCCTCGGCGCCAAAGGCGTCTTGGGCAGAACTCTGCCAGTGGAGGCGGAGCAGGCGAGGTGGTGGCCCTTCGGCGGCTGCATGGAGTCGCTCCGGAGGGATTGGAGCCGCGCGCCTCTCTCCGAAGGGTATCACTCATCCCATGCCATGTGGGATGGGCTTCGCAGGGGTGATTTGATATTGCGTCGAAAAACACTTCTCTGTTTTGGGTATTCTTCGGGTATATGAGTGCTTATGGATAGCGTGTGTGAGTTGTTCTGTTCTTCTAAACTTCTTTGAAGCTGCTCTTCTGAATTTCTTTGATGACTCATTGTAACTTGTACGAAACAATTCTGAAGTCGAGATGCGCAGGGCACTTGGAGCGGTGAGGTGTCGAGGCGCGAGCCTTGGAATGGTGACGGGACTCGCGGGGTGTCAAGGCACAGGGTCCAGCAGGCCCTGAACCACTTCCAGTGGGCTGGTGGCCAAGCGCTTGGGGCAAGGAGTTTACGTACGTCCCCTGTGTAGACTTGTCGAAGTATAGAGTGTTTTAGACGAGAGGTGGTAAGATTCCTTAACACTACTAGCCCCCTGTCCCTTGGGCGCCTGCAAGAGCGCCCGAGGGACAAAGAAGAGTGCTGAGGTCTTGTATCCTGTTGAATATCCTTTTTGATATGCACTTAGCAGGGCGTTTTTTCTAGAACGCCAAAGAGTTGGCCAAATTCCGGCTTGACGGGAATGTAGATGCTCGAGATTTAGCCAAATGCGAGCAGCATAGCGTGAGGCACGAGGGTGAGAATCGTCCTAAAGACTTGTGCTCGAATCCCAGCCTTGCAGGGCTTCAGTCTTTAGGACCAGAGGCATAGTGCTATGTCCACTAGGCTATCTTCATTTTGTGCTTCATATAGCATGAGTGCTTCACATGAGGGTGGGTACCGGATTGCCGCTTCTCGCTGGCCCTTTGTGTGGGGCGGTTTTTGTTGCTCCAATCCTGAAGGTGAAGTACTGAATGTAGGGCCATCCCACCGAGGCACAGCCTTCAAGGCGGGCGGCGCGTCAAAGCGAAGCATGCGAAGCCTTCGTAGGCGAAGTTGTCCTCGTCCTGCTCCGCGGCTTGATGAGAGTTGTCGAAGTAGAACTCCTCAAAATCATCGCAGTTCGATCTAGAAACGTTGCAGGGACAGGTAGATAACACGAGCGTCTAGTGGGACAAGTAGAGTCCCATCACTTTAGATACTAAGATCTCCGAGGTGATAGCCTTATGCGAGCATGATGGTCCTTGATCAATATTCGAGCTAGGTCGACGGTAGATTATTCGAGCTATGAGACTGAGTCATGGACATATCAGAAGGGTGGCCACGAGGCTAAGTCGTGGGGCACCAAATGGCCCATAGGGGTGGTAGCCCCCCAGTGGACTTGGAGGCACCCATGAGGCTAACTCATGTGTATCTTGAACGTGTGCCCCTGATAGCAAGTCACGGGCGCACCGGTGGCGCCCCCGAGGCTAAGTCGTGGGGCACCGAATAGCCACTAGGGGTTGTAGCTCCCAATGGGCTTGGAGGTGCCCATGAGGCTAACTCATGGGCAATTTGGACGTGTGCCACCGACAGTAAGTCACGGGTGCACCAGTGGCGCCCACGAGGCTAAGTCGTGGGGCACCGAATGGCCACTAGGGGTTGTAGCCCCCAGTGGACTTGGAGCTGCCCATGAGGCTAACTCATGGGGATGTGTGCCCTCGATAGCGAGTGCAAAGACTGCACACGATGGCATGCGAGGCTAAGTCATGGGCACCGAACTATGAGGGCGATGGAGCCCTTTTACCCTGTAGGTGGGCTTTTTGTGGTGATCGAGAATGCATGAGAATGGTTAACCCTTGCGAAGCAATGGAGCTATGCATGTGGGGACCCGGAGGTCGTTCGGCGTGTGACCTGGAGTCTAAGTGGGACGAGTCCTCAGCACATCCATCAACTTGGTATAGGACCAAAGTTGTCGCTCATGCCCTAAGTCTAGTAGGACATGAGCCGCCATGGTGGAGGCGGCGGACGCCCAAGCCACCTGGACTTTGCTAGGGGAGACCGCGGAGGTCGTACGCCCTATGCACCACGAGGGTGGTCGCTCATGCCCTAGGGCCAGATGGGACCTGACGCCATGATGGAGGCGATGGACGCCCAAGCCACCATGGACTTTTGTTAGGGGAGACCGCGGGGGTCGTACGCCCCACGCACCACGAGAGTGGTCGCTCATGCCCTAGGGCCAGTAGGACACGAGCCGCCATGGTGGAGGTGACGGACGCCCAAGCTACCATGGACTTTTGCTAGGGGAGACCGCGGAGGTCGTACGCCCTATGCACCACGAGGGTGGTCGCTCATGCCCTGTCGAACCCGGGAGCGAAGGATCCCGAATTCTCTGTGTTCATACACTAGTCCAGGATTTCTAGTGTACACAGTTAAACAAAAGTGATAATCATAACATATCACGCATTTTATTAATAATTATTCAGAGTTTATTACAAACGGGCCTGAGGCCAAATAAAGTAAAACACAGCGGAAATAAAATAGTAGTAGTAGACCCAACGATTCACCACAGGCAATCGTCTGGGGGAGCGTGGCCTAAGCATCGATGTCCTCACCGTCTTGATAGAAGTCTTCTCCTGAATAAAGATTATTCAGCAAGAGTAAGCACTACCACTGTGCTTGCAAGCTACACCCGTAAAGTAACAGATTGAATGCATGCATAAAGTGAGCAAAGGGTAATGGCAGGGTTTATTTGCATAAGACAGCATTTTCAGTTTAAATACTCTTAGTAATTTCCAAGGCCATTTTTAGAATAAGATCAAAATCATATTTTGATTTCTCAATGTCAAGTGTAGGATGAACCTCCATACACAAATGGTGAAGGATTACCCCTTACACCAAAGCCGCCCAAACCCATTTTCATAAACCGGTGACAAAGTCTTTTCAAACAAAACCGAGACTAACTTCGAGTGGCTTTTGTTAAGCATATCCATGACGCGGACACGGCTATTGAATAGATTAATACTCTGCGAGTTGGTGCGGCTTTACCCACAAGAGATAGTTTGCTTATTATGTCGGCCAATACACGCTTAGTAGGCGTGCGACTAGCAGACTATCACGAGGCCTTTACCCTACATTATTTCAACATAATTATGCCCGCTAAGGTTTCAGAATCGAAGGCTTCGCACCAAACGACTACCCCTCTTGCGCCATGTGGGTATCATCAATAAGTCTTCACGACTCCACATCTTTCCCAGGACATAAACATGGTGAAATGATATAGCTTATTTGGCCAAGTCTGTCCCATTCCGGACTTGTGGTGGTACGAGTTTGGCTTAACATCCATGACCGCAGACCGGTCCTTATGACCGGGTGACTTCCAAAACAAACCACAGGTCTCAAACATTATTTGTATTGAGCCCGTGCATGAACTTGCACCCACCAACAATCCCAATTCACCCAAGTCTAAACCAATTTCATTTATTTTCTTTTGTCAAGACATTTTCCAATCATCTATGGTAAAAACAATACCATAGATTCATTTTCGTAACAACTTTATATTTTGGCGAAATTCCCAAATCATCTTTTGGTCTAAGCAATGACTAAGCATAAATATCTTAATTATTTTACTAAGGTGGCAAGGGCATGGCATTCCAAGCATCAAGATTGGCTATACAAAGGAATTGGCATAACTAAGAATTAAAACAGGGATTAAAATAACTTGAATAAAAATATGCATGCAATAATAACTTTAAAAACAGAATTAATTACTTTGAAATACTGGGATCAAAATGGTCCAGAGTATAACTTGCCTTCGTTGAAGTCTTGAGATTCTAAACCCTCTGAAAGATCTACCTCTCCGGAATCGTCAAACTCTATACGCAAGAGTACGACAAATTCAAATGAAATTCAAATAAATCCAAAAATACAAATCAAACTAACTCCAAAGGAAATAATTTTATTTTATTTAGCTAGATAATAATTTTCTAAGATTTTAGCAATTTGAATCACTCAATTTGAAGTTGTGGCTCAAAAGATATGAATTTTACAAGTTTTAGTCTAAATTTGATATTTAAAAGAATTTCTAAAATTAAATACAGATTCAAAATAGCTTCAAATTAAATAATTTTGGTTTTGTTAGCTAGATAATGATTTTACATGAATTTAGAAATTTGAAACACCCAATTTGGAGATTGGATGCAAAAGTTATGAATTCTACAAATTTTAAACTTAAATCTGCAATTTAAATGAATTTCGAATTATTTTCCTAAAGGAAAATTGGGATTATGACGTCAGCCTTCGAAATTGAATTTCAGCCGAATTATTTTTAAACTAAAAATCTTAGAGTCTATGACAGGTGGGCCTTGGTCAAAGACCAAGTCACGAACGGCCAATCAGCATCCATCATGGACTGGTTCTCAAACAATGGCAGGGGTTGCAGGCGAGCACAGAGGTGAGGTGGCGCCACGTCGGTGCCACATAGGCTTTAAGCGTCGGCGTGGCGACCACGACCATGGCGTGGCTGTGCCGCGTCGGCCCAATGAGGCAAAAGCGGCGACGAGCTCACCGGCGATTCACGCCCGACGAGGTGCATGAGTGGTACCAAAAGGAAGAGTAGACGATCTTGAACATGATGCTCACGAAATTGCGAAGATTGCGGCGGAAAGGTTGTCGGCGAGGTTGAGCGGCGGCGTACTGGTCTTCGGCGAAGGAGCTCGGTGGTCCTTGAGGTGGGGAGTGCGCCACGAGGGTCGCGGTGGAGCGGTGATGCCGTCGGTGGTGGAGACGAAGTCGGAGAGTCGGCGGTGGCCGGAATCGAGAAGATTCAAACGTGGCGCCGGGAGAAACTTCAAATTCGATCGCTAGGAAAGAGGAAGAGGGTCTGCGGTGGTGGCGAGATGAGGCAGGCGGTCCCGAGCACCTATTTATAGGGCGGGCGAGCTTAAGGTGGCGTGGAGGGCACGAAGATCTCCGCGGGTCGGCGAAATCAGCGATTCGGCGGAGATGGAAGGGGCGGCCGTGATGGACGCGATTTGATGTGGTGAAATCAATGCGCACGAATCGGGAAGGATCTGGCGGTTGGGCAAATTTGGAAAGCTTGAGCGGGCGCTAATGGCGTCTGCGTGCGACCCTCGCGGAAGGGAAGGCAAGGTAGGAGACGACGGCGGGCCCACGCGTCGATGGCGATGGAAAAAGGAAAGGAGAGTGATGTCAGGCGTTGGATTCCAATTCAAGGGCCACGATTCAATGGCGGTCTGTCGTGGGTGAAGTTTGCTCAGGCGTCTTGGCGTCTTGGCGTGAAGAAATGGGCCGCCATATTGGCCCATTCACTCTTGAGGTATTTTCTATTTGTTTTCCAATTGTTTTAATTCGATAATTAAAAGAGGCTTTAGAAAATAGCAAATAAATTCCAAAAATTCTAGAAAAATTCACGAAATTCCTAGAATGATTTTGGACTTAAATAAAATAATTTCAACTTAAACTTTGTAACAGTTTTTGTACTTAAATTTGTTTTAGCTTTAGGGTTATTAATAAGAGCTTTAGAAAATTTTAGAAAATCCACAAAAATAAATAGGTTTTTAAATTTCTCTGAATTTTGAAAATTTGGGCTGTTACATGCCCTAGGGCCAGTAGGACATGAACCGCCATGATGGAGGCGACGAACACCCAAGCCACCATGGACTTTTGTTAGGGGAGACTGCGGGGGTCGTACGCCCCACGCACCACGAGAGTGGTCGCTCATGCCCTAGGGCTAGTAGGACATGAACCGCCATGATGGAGGCGATGAACGCCCAAGCCACCATGGACTTTTGTTAGGGGAGACCGCGGGGGTCGTACGCCCCACGCACCATGAGAGTGGTCGCTCATGCCCTAGGGCCAGTAGGACACGAGCCGCCATGGTGGAGGCGATGGACGCCCAAGCTACCATGGACTTTTGTTAGGGGAGACCGCGGAGGTCGTACGCCCTACGCACCACGAGGGTGAAATCCCTTGGAGGGAAAGTGTCTTGAGAGTCCATACGAGATCCATACGTCGGGACTGTCCCCTAACGGTAGCGCGTTAGGGGGCAGCTCCAGTGGCGAGCCTTCATCGCTCGCGCCGCATGGACGTCATGCATTCTGGGGGTGATTGTTGGCCTCAGAATCCTTAGCCTTTTGGCTGCAAGAGTGCCTTGAACTGCCTGCCCTTGGCTGGGCCTTGCATCGACCCGCACAAGGGAGGAGGATGCGCGTGGGAGCCCCAGGGCATGTAGGACGTTGCCATCCCGAGGTGGATGGCCTTGATCTCCGACGAGGGTGCTCGGCTGGGGCTCCTTCAAAGAGCGGATGGGTCGTACATGAGATCATTGCCCTCGGGAGCCAGAGGAGATTTCGTGGACTTAGAGTATTTTTTGGTAGGAGACATAGCCTTTCATCGATTAGCTACGTCCCCACGGTCGGCGCCAATGTTGTAGGTGTAAAAACCAAACACGGGTGAGGGGGTGGACGTCGGCCGTCTAACGGGCCATCGTCCACAAGGGTAAAAAATGACACGAGGATTTATACAGGTTTGGGGGTCCGAGAGGACCGCCCTACTCCTGTCGGTGAGCCAACGGGGGGTTACCTCCAAAGAGGGAGCCCCCGGGGGCTCACCAATTTGAACATACTTCTTTATTGCTCAAGAGAGCCCCCTTTGAAGAGAGGGATACATGGGGTATTTATAGGCTCCCAAGCCTGTACAAAAGACCAAAATGCCTCTTGAGGGATAGCTACACTATGAGTACATGCGAGGGTATTATAGTCTTTTATGAATACAATAGTATTTCATGGGCCTGTATGCGTGTCTCCCACAAAGTGGACCCCACCTCTAAGAAGGTTGAATTATTCTTCCAACAACTAATTCATTGTAGCTCCTTTTGTGTTGATTCAAATTTTGTTAGCTCTGGTTTGAACTGAGCTTTAATCTAAAAATGGTTGGAAGCTTGGTTCGGCTCCAAAAAATGGTTGGATAAATTGGTTTAGAAATAGGTTTTAATTGTTGCTCTAAAAATTGCATTTAACTTGTAAATTGCATAAGTAATTCTCGGTAGATCCTTTTTGAGTGAATCCAATTTTGTTGGCTTCCTCTATTAGTGTACTGAATGGTAGAATAGGTTTTAGGCATGCCACTATTTTTAAAATCTTTGTGGGTGCATTTTGTTTTGTGCTCTTGTGCATGTCTTTGAAAAATCATAGAAAATGCATCCTAGCTCCAAATGAGGTGAATCCAATTGTGTTATTCATCTCATGAGGTGCTGGAATTACCAAAAAAAAAAATATCAGGTGCAACACCTCTTTGGAAAATTGTGCTAAAGAATTTAATTCGTATGAACAGTAACTGATTTGAATTTTCCAGCATTTTTCCAGCTGAGCAGATTTGTTTTGGCCATAACTTTTGCATTGAGAATCCCAATCAATTGGTTCTTATTGCTAAATTCCTTAAAAATCATGCTCTTGCTGCTGTAAAATTTTCAGAGCATTTGGAGAAAGTTTGCTGTTGAGTCTTTTCGGTATTCTTTGTTCTTATCGGTTCTTTTTTGCTTTTTCGTTAGGTGCCGACGAGTGCGTTGATCCCGTGAGTGGCCCTCTGCAGCTTAGTGAGCAAATCTAGCAAGGCAAGCAGTTTGATCATGCTTAAATCCCATTACTTTCAAAGTCTAATATGTTGTTTACAACTTGTATGTATGCATGCTCTGTTTTGTTGTTAAATGATTATCGATTAGTTGATCCTATAGATGCATGCTCTGTAGGTAAATGTTCAATCTCTACTACTAAGCCTAGGAATATCTTGCTGTGATTTAGAGTTCGTTGGATGGGCTCTTATCACTTAGTAGTTCACGTTTTGACATTGCTTAGAAATGCTTAGCTAACGGTAGAAATGGGTGGTTGTTGACTTATGTCGATGACCTTGATCATACAAAAACTATTATTCCATTTTGTCCAGCACTTGTGCTTTGTTATTTTGTAAATAAATAAAAATGAAAACAAAATTGTTATTGACTTGGGCATAATGGATGTTGGTGTGATCTCATGGTGTGTGGAATGGTGCCTAAGTCCCTAAGGACCGAGTTACTTGGACCACTAAACTGAGCAATATTTGTGTGCTAACCACACGAGGGTATTGGGAACCCCTCTTGACTTAGTACTTTGGCGTGTGTTAGCTCCGAGTCACAGGTGGTTGTGTGTGTGTGTTGTGTTGAAAAAGAAACTTGTGATATGTGTTGGGTGAGCGGGAGTGGAATCCGGTTAGGTTGTCCACACCGAAGGGCATTGTAGTTGTCCGGAAGCTTTACCCTAGTGGTAGTTGACTTTTGGCTTTACAATGACTCTATCTCAACGTATGGGTTTCTATCCATATGGGTGACTCGTAGTTAATACACAATATTGGAAATATCTTGTAGGACTTAGCCGTGCCGACATACCAAAGGAAGTGTGCTAAATAGCTTGGCGAAAAGGCGGTCTGACGTGTGGGTACATTGGTACACCCCTGCAGGGTTAAATCTATTCGAATAGCCTCGTCCTAGGTTATGGACATGCTTGGCAAGGTCGTGCAAGAACTAGACTACAACATTTAATTAAAAGTTGTTGGGTTGGTATGAATTGGGTAATTCATGCTATTGTTGTGGTGACTATTGGGTTAGTCACTTCCAGGTTGTCTTTACTGTTGTTATTATTATTGTATCGTTGTTATTTCAACAATTAAAATTAGTTTGTCAAATTGCTTTAAATCTATTACCTTATTGCAATTGAAAACTTACTTTATGCTAAAATGAGCCTAAAGCCTTCCACTTAAATAAGCTTGCATGTAGCTAATTATAGGTCATTACCCTTACGTCGCCGCCTTGCGAGTACATTTTGTACTCATTTGCTTTGCTTAAATCTAATTGTTGCTTGCGGAAAAAATTTGAACCCCAAGGGTTCCACTTTTGTGAGATGTGCGGTGGTTTTGATGACTAGGTTGGTGGCTTAGTCGGTTGCCTTGTGGGCTAAAGGCAAACCGTATGGCTTTTGTTATTGCCATTTTATGGCTTTCGCTTCCGCTTTTGTTTAACTCTTTAGTTGTATTTGGTCGGTCGGCCTCTTTTGTAATAACTCTATTATGTATGTCTTTTGTTTAATCTAGTTCGTGCTTGAGTTCTATGTTTGTATGGAATTGATGCATGACTTTGTAAAAGGGTGTATGTACAGCACTTCTGGGATCTACATATTTTCCCGAGGCACGGGATATTTTGTTTGTGATGTTAGGGTCAGTGGTACGACTAAGCATCCCGAGCCTAATACCCCAGGGACCTCACATGACGGTGATGTCCCGTCGTGGCGCCATGGACTTCACTAGCGATTTTGTCATAAATGCCTGAAACTACTCAAATTAAAGTATGCTAATGCTCCAGTAGCTCACCTCGATCACGAGGAAGGTGTTAATGAAGTCGGGGAAGGTCCAAGGCGGCTATTCGAAGTCGGGGAAGGTCCAAGGCGGCTGGTCGTCGGTGAACAGAAGAGTTGGCGTCAATGGCAGCGGCGGTGACAGAGAGGTCCACGGTGACAGCTCGACGTGGGCGACAATCGCCGAAATGGACCACACGAGCGAGCTCAGTGACGTTAGGCGATACTCAAACCGGCCACGGAATCACGATGGACTCACCGGGCTTGGAGATCTCCCGCAATTACCGTAGTGCCAGAGATGGGGATCAAGAAGACTCTGTTGGGGAGCTATGTACACTGCACCGTTTGTGATGAGTTAATTATCACAGACGGATTTGAACAAAAACCATCTATGATATGTAGTAATATCACATACGGTTCATGTTGAAAACCGTCTGTGAAGTATCACAGAATTTTCTGACAAAAAAAACCGTCTATGAAGTATCACAGACGGCTCTGATAAAAAACTATATGTGATATTGGGTAATATCACAGATAGTTTTTTGTCAGAACCGTCTGTGATATTACCTCTTCACAGACAGTTTTTGGTGCGGAAAGTAACACAGACGGTCGCTAAACAAAAACCGTCTGTGATTGTGTCTAATACGGACGGTTTTGATAAACTGTCTGTGATCAGGCGTCCAGTATTAGCATTTTTGTAGTAGTGTTAGAAGCAAATATAAATTGATTTGGATGTTGCATGCAAAAGTTATAGTCAAAACAAAAATCAGCTTTTGCTAAAATGCTGAAAAACCCTTCTTGGGTGCTGTTCAACCAAAATTAAATTTTTGGCAAACATTTCCAGAGAGGTGGTGAACATAAAATTTTTATGGTAGATAGAGCACCACAAGAGATGAACAATGGAATTTGATTCACCTCATTTGGAGCTAAATTGAATTTCTTATGATTTTTCAATGTCATGGAAGTAGTGCACTAACCATATGTAAAATAAAATTTTTAGAGGCAATAACATACTCAAAACCTATTCTACAATAAATTATAGTAACATAGGAAACCAACAAGCTTGAGTTTACTCAATTTGGAGTTACTGAGAAATACTTATGTATTTTTGAAGTTAAAACAATTTTTAGTGCAATAAATAATGCTAAACCAAAGATAATTCTACTAACGAAAATTTCTAGAACAGAAACAAGATTCAAACCAATTTTAGATTAAAGTACATTTAAAAAAGAAACCAACAAAATTTGTTTCATGCAAGAAGGAGTTAAAATGAAATACTTATGCCGTTTTGAAGTTTAAAACAATTTACAGTTCACAAATAATTGATATACAGATTTTCTTATAAACCTTGAGCTGAAAACGTTTGGACCGTTGAGATCTAATCGGACGGTCCATGCGAACGGATACGTTTGGATGGTCCAAACGGCCAAAACGATCCAGGTGATCGAATCGAAATCGGACGGTCCAAACGAAAGAGACGTTCGGACGGTCCGAATAGCCCAACCAATCCGGACCGTTGATCTCAAAATGGACGGTTCAGATGAGAGGGCTGATCGGACTGGTCCGAACGGCCCAATCAATCCGAAACGTTGATCTCAAAATGGATGGTCCAAAGTGAGGGGTTACTAGGCACTTAACGTCTGGACCCACATGTAAGTGAAACATTAACTCCAAACTATTGGATCTACACAGATAAGTGTGCTTAGGACAGTGATTAAAAGCTAATCATTGAGCTACAGTAGCTGTCCAAATCTGACAACGCAGAGGCGCTCCCACCCGCGATCTTCTCCGGCTAATTGCCGGTGAAGGAGATCATGGCGGTGCCGGCCAGGGGCGAAAATGGAATCCCTACACTATTGCACACCCACCGGTGGCCGGGGCATCGCCGGAGATGGACTCAAGCGGTGGTGTGACGAGGTGGAGTGGAGGTGAAGCTACGGTGAAATACGACAACTACGCTAAGGCAACGCTCCAGGTGATCTAGTGTGCGCATGGGCACTAGTCAGGTTCAGTGACCTTACTGGAATCACGAGAGTGACCGGAGAAGGTCGGAGGCGAGCCGACGGCAAGGAACCGATGCGACGGCGTGTGGAGCTTTACCGAGGGGAGCTTCAGCTCAGCAAGGAGGAAGGGAAAAATAGTAGGGGTGTTCGTTCGGTTTTTTCGATTTGGTAAATACGGTATTGTTAGTTTGGTAAATACGGTGTTTTTAAAAATACGGTTCGGTTTCAATAAATCCCATTTTTTCGGTACGGTATCGGTAAATACCATATTTACCAAAGTTGACACGAATTGTGAACGACGATGTTGCACAGTCATAGCGGGCAGCGGCAGCACTATGCCACTATGCATTCGCAGCAAGCCAGCAACCAGCCGAGCCAACTAGGCAACTAGCATTCTAGCAAAGCAAGCGACCTTTGCGATGCTTGACACTCTGCGGTTTCTTTGCATTTCTTTGCTGCACCATTGCAAAGCAAGCACCAAGCAGCAGACCCGGAGGCAGAGAGCCTGCGGTCGGCACTAAGCGCTCAACAAAGGCACAAGCGCCAAAGCGAGCCAACACGGCACTCCAACGCATAACAAGTACCAATAATCCATATTCCATTGATCCATCACACATTTACAGTCACATTCACATTTCACACTACTACTACTACACCAGATGTCACATTCACATTAACTAGCAAGCATGCTCAGGGAGTGAGCATGATTGTGGCCTGTGGACCGTCTGTGGATGGGCCGAGAGTAGTGCGAGGCCGCGGGACGTGAGTAGGGTCGCCCCTAAGCCAGAGCACAGAGCAGTTGTAACCACAGTTTGGTTTTTTCGGTTTTCTCTTTGCTGCACCGTTGCAAAGCAAGCACCAAGCAGCGAGCCAATAGCCTAGGAGCCTGCGGATAACACTAGTGCTCCAAAGACATAGGTGCACAAGCGCTATGAGCTAGAACGACACTCCAACGAGACAGCGATACCGGAAATCCATATTCCATTGATCCATCACACATTTACAGTGAAGGACCGGAAAGGCGACTAGAGGGGGGGGTGAATAGGAGCACCGAATCTTTTTCAAAGAATGGATTCAACTTATAAATCACTCCAATAGCTATGAGAGCTATGAAGATCAATGATTAAGCCGAGAGAAGTCTTATGTTGAATCCACCTCACCCCCAAAGCTCGACAAACAAAAACGAGGAAGAGCCGAACAAATCGGGACAATCGGTACAACCCGCGAACAAGCGGCGGTTGTACCGCAGATCGGCTACAACCCATAGAAAAGCGACCGGTTGTACCGCAGTCCGGTACAACCGCAGTGTTAAGCCCGGTTCATCCGATTGTCCTGGAACAGGCAAAATCCGCTCGGGTTTCAAAACGAAAATCAACGTAACTTTTGATCTACGCGGTCAAACTTGACCAAAATTGAACCACACCTTCCGAAGATATTAGGAACCTATTCCAAGCAACGATTTCAGAGATCCATGCCAAGGTTCCTATCCTTTTGCATTTGAGCGAAGGTGGGTTCAAAAGCGGCAAAAACAAAACTTGATCTAACGACTTGCTCGTGGGTGGATGATGATCTAGATGACCTTAGATAGGTTCCCACATGTCCCAAAGAAGCAAGATCAAGAGGAAAAACCAAGCAAAAACTCCCGAATTGAAGAAAGGCCCAAAAATCACAAAAGGGAGAGCGAAGAACGAGAGAGCACGAATAGAAGAAAACTTGATTTCCATTCATTGAATCAAGAGCGAAATACAAAGAGATACATCCCCATACGCATGGACATTAGAACAAGAGGAATGATTACAAGTTCATCAATCCATCCTCTCCCTCTCCTAAGCCAAGAACTCACATTAGAGAGCTACTGAAGGGACAAGCGAGGAGCACCAAGCCGCCTCCACCAACACCCTCAACCACTAAAGCCTAAAGCAAAAACAGACCACTAAAGACTCTTTTGACTCTAGCAAACCCTAATTCCTTTTCAAGTGCTCAAGAGGGCATGCAGCCCCTCCAATCCTTTATATAGCCTTGGCTAACGGGTCTCCTCCCCGTTACGCCCGCTAAGTCCAACGGAGCCGCTCCGCTTGTGCGACTTTGCGAATTTCGATTCGCCCATTCGACCTTCCGAAGCTTCGCGCTCCTTGTCTCGCACGCCTCGCAACCACCTCGAGTCCACGTCGTCTTCGACACATCCTGACCGTTCTGACCTCAGCGCCACCTGCGCTTAGTCCAGTCCACCGTGTCTCGCCACGACTCCACTCGGCGTCCTGCGCACCACACGACAAGAAACACGAAACCGGAACAAGTTCTTCACAACTTGACCCAACGTTAGCTCAAACATGCAATATGCAACACATATGCATGAACACACTTGGATATGACCTATCCCAAAACTCAAATCACCAAAATGGCGAACCTCACAATACAATCGGTTTAACCGCCATGTTACCGGCGGATCAACGCGACTCGGTCGTCTCGCTCCAATACTGCGGTCGTTCGATTTCCAATGAAGACCGAACTCGAAAAAACAACTTCTCGAATTCTTCAACGCCATTTACCAATCGGTACAACCGCCTGCGATCGTATCGCCCATAACACGCCGGTCGTTCGATTATCCCGACAAACTGATTGACTTCACAGCAGCGTGAACAGCAGAACGACAAGGTCCGACCACACAAACCAAACTCGATCGACCTAAAACCTTTGTCAATTACCCATCACTCACACGGGCGACCTCCACATGGTCTCTCAATCTCCCCTTGATGAGTATATTGACAAACTCGAAAAAAAGCAAAGTTGAGTTTGAGTTTGACGAATCCAACATGGTCCAAAGAAGAAGAGTGAAACTAATGACCATGTCGATGAAGGAACACTAGAGCAACAACTGAAAGAGCAAATTGATCTCCAAAGCTCTAAAGCTGCTCCCAACAGACTTTTCCTCTCTATTCTCCCCTTTTGGCAATAAACGATCAAGATGCAATAGAGAGAATATGACATGTTAAAGGATGAAAATGGTGAAGTTTGTTTATTTAAGCATTTTGAGCCATGAGAATTATCCATAATGACCAACATGTAATACACCAAGCCATAACTTAATAAAAAGGCTATCTAGATCATGACAAGATATGTATAAGCTAGCTAGAACACATAGATGACAATCTGAAAATGAGGTACATTATGTGAGCAAGTCAAGTCATCAATGAGCAAAGTCTCGCTAGAGATATCCAAGGATGATGCGAGCCATGTCAATAAGCTAAGCGGAACTAAGAAGCTTAAATTGAGACCAAAAAGAGTGCTATAAGCTCAAGATTGAAACATTGGTTAAGTACTTGATTCTTTTGATAGCTTTAAGCAAATTTGAGCACAAATGATATATTATCTTTGAAATTCAAGGTTGTTGACAACCAGATTTTTGTTTTATCATGTGCTAGACCTCAAGCCTTATGCGACTACTTCAAGCGAGAAGCTTAAGAAGGTAGTCTAGGTCATCCAAAACTCCCCTAAGTTCATGTCAAGTGCAATGACAAGCCGTCTCATAGGGAAGAATTGGTGAAGTCGGTTTTTTCAAGACAAAAGAGATCTTTTGCATTTTAGCATGTTGTACTAACTTATGCATCATCAAGAGACTAAAACAGCTCAATCTAAGGCTCAATATAGATTCATCACTCTACCCGATTTATTTGACATGGCATGAATCATAAAAGGATAGCTCAAGAAAGACTAATCTCGAGTGCTAACATGACAAGTTTTAGTTTAAGTTGAGCAATTTTAATTAACTTATCATGGCAAAAGCTAGGCTACACATATGAAGTCATGATAAATCTAGCAAATAAGCACAAGTCATGGCAAGGTGTAAAGCATTGTAAACATGTCATAGCAGGATAATAATCAAGGCTCAATGTAGTTATATTACAATGCAGAATGCTAGAAATGCAGAAGATCCAGCTCCCCCTCAACATTAGATGCAACTTTTAGTTCAAGTTGAGTTAAGTCAATATTAAGCTCCAGAAGCTCCCAAATGAACTCCCCTTGAACCAAAACAATAAATCGAGAAGCTGGCAAAGAAAACATAAAACAAGCAGTCCTTAAAGCATAGATAAGATATAGAGAATACTATGGCTCAGACTGACTCTTATCTACCCCATATGACTCTAGGACTATCAACTGCCCACTTAACACACCTAGGAGCAAACACGTTCCTGTCTGCAGGGTGGCCCAACCCTCGCTAGAACCTACAAGAAGTGAGTGAGCTCAACCTAGTGAGATAAGTAATGACTAATAAGCGAAGATCCTAGAATCACAAGATAAGAGCAGTAAATCTAAACAACTAGACAAAAGAAGCACTCTAATCTATGCTAGGAGGACTAATCCAAATGCACCCAAAATGCAATGCAACAAAGACAGGAGCAAGAGCATAAATAATATAGTAGAGCAAAAACCCAAAGCTCCCTCACTCAGATCCATAAGGACAAACCACCCCAAGCTCTCCTCATGAGCTAAAAACCTCGAACTATCCAATGGCTTGGTGAAAATGTCGATAACTGGTGGTCACTCTCCTGGCCGGAGCACTATATCGCCCTTCTCTACATGGTCTCTAAGGAAGTGGAAGCGATATCGATGTGCTTGGTCCGGAATCTTTGCTTTGGGTTCTTGGCAATGTTAATCGCAGAAGTGTTATCACAAAAGAGTGGAACAACATCGATAACTAACCCAAAGTCCCGCAGGTCGAAGTCATCGAGCACTTGACTCTGACAAAGAATGCGACAACGTACTCGGCCTCTGCGGTGGGTCAGGCAACACCGATCGCTTCCTTGAAGACCAGAAACAAGAGAAGTGCCAAGAAATTGGCAAAAGCGAAGTGCTCTTCCTATCTATCCTCTGACCAATAAGTCGCATCCGAGAAGGCTCTCAAGGAAAGACAGATGAGGAAGAGTACCAGATACCATAGTCAATGGTAGCTCGAAGGTACTGGGAAGATCGCTTCACCGCCGGCGGTGAGATCGCGAGGAGAAGCTCGAAATCGAGCACACACACACACGGAGAAGTGTATGTCCGGTCTCGGCGATGAGGTAAAGAGGGAGCCAATCATACTTCGAACTCCTTTTGATCAATCGCTCGCCATCCTCATCTGGTCAAGATAAATTTGTAGAAGCCATGGAGTCGACACGGGCTTCCCATCACTCATGTCGAAGCGCTTGAGAGGTCACGAGTGTACTTTCCTTGATGAAGAAATGTACCCTCCGAGTCCGCTTGATTTGGAAGCCAAGGAAGAAGGTCAACTCACCCATCATACTCATCTCAAACTCGGTGCTCATGACATCCGAGAACTGGGAAACAGTATGGGAAGAGCCAAAGATAATGTCATCGACATAGATCTGACGAGCAGAAGGTCGATGCCATGCGGCGGATGAACAAGGTCTTGTCAACTTTACCCATCTCAAAACCATGACTTATCAAGTAGGACTTAAGCCTCTCATACCAAGCTCACGGGAGCCCGCTAGAGTCCATCTGGCAACATGAAAGCTTGAAGACATGGTTAGGGTATTTGGGGTTCTCGAAACACAGAGGTCGTCGGACGTAGACTTCCTCCTCAATAAGGCCATTGAGGAAGGCACTCTTCACGTCCATCTGGTAAAGCTTGAAACCCTTAGAAGTCGCAAAGGCAAGCAGATTCTAATGGCTTCAAGTCGAGCTCTGAGGGCAAAGGTCTCCTCAAAGTCTAGACCCTCAACACAGGAAAACCCACGAGCTACCAATCTTGCCTTGTTTGGATGACTACCCCATCCTCACTCTGCTTGTTCTTGAACACCCACTTGGTTCCAATGATATTGTGGCCTCGTGGGGGCTCAACAAGCGACCTGCACCTTGTTTCTCTCAAAGTTCTCTAATTCCTCATGCATGGCATTGACCCAGACTCATCGGATAAAGCATGAGAAACATCTTTGGGCTCAAAAGAGGCAATGAAGGCGAGAATGGAGACAGAATTGAGATAAGCGATTTTGAGCGGGTAACACGCTCGAAAAGATCTCAATGATCTGCTCTCAAGGATGAACTTTCTGGATGTGTCTAGGAGGTCCCGGGAGAGATGAAGAAGTGGCCTCTACCTCATGAGCCGACGAGGTAGGAGCAGAGCCACTAGCTCCAGAGGAAGCGAAGGCAAGGTGATCACCTCGAGGTGCGGTGGAAGACGGCACCTCAAGGAGTGGATGAGGGACAGGATCGGAGTGACAACCGTCATCTCCATCGTCCTCATCATCCACAAAGATGGTCTCGATCGCTCTAAAGAACACGAGATATCTGGCCTAGTCCCGGACCGCCTCGTCAAAGTCACCTCGCGAGTCTCTACCATTTTGCTAGACTCGCAGCCTGCACCCTATAAGCCCGCCAAGAAGTCGAGTAGCCTAGAAAGATACCGCCACAGAACGTGACTCGAACTTATCTAGGTTCCCGGACTTCAAAATAAAGCACTTGCAACCAAACACACGAAAATGAGAGACGCTGGCTTTCGCGTATCTCGACTCATAAGAAGTGCGTGTAGGAGTGCAGAAGAAAAACTCGATTCAAACATGGCACGCGATCGCAATGGCTTCACCCAAAACTTCCTCGGTGTAGAGTACTCATCAAGCATCGTCTGGCCATCTCAACCAAGGTGCGGTTCTTCCTCTCCTAGCGCCATTTTGCTTTGAGGGACGTATGGAGAAGAGAACGGTGCTCTACACTGTCTCACCGCAGAACTCTCAAAGTAGGAATTCTTGAACTCCGTGCCATTGTCATCATGCGGATCGCTCGTAAGGCACCGGGAGCTCAACAGACGACCTACTAAAAGACCTCGGAAAAGTGTAAATGTCTCATCCTTCGAGGCTAAGAAAACACCCAAGAGTACCTCGAGAAGTCATCGACCACAACAAGAACATACCACTTCCCTCCTGCCGATCAAGACTCGATTTGGTCCAAGCGTGTCCATGTGGAGCAATGTCTGTCATCGGTCATAATGCTGTGGACCGAGGATGAGAAGCGGCAACCATCTTGCCGCGTCTTGGCATGGAGTGCAAACAAGATCTTTGACCATCTTGAGTTTGGCGGACCACGAATGAGATCATGGTCGCTAACTTTCGGGTCAAATGGTCAAATCCAATATGACCAAGTCTCCTATGCCAGAAAGAGAGATCGCGGGACTCAGAAGCAACCAAACACCGGAGAGGATCACCAGAAGAATCAGAGAAATCAGCACGAAAGATCCTCCCATAACGAGAAATCCCACAAACCAGACTACCCGAAGAATCAAGAATTTTGCAATTGTTTTTCTTAAAGCTCACCTCGAAACCGTCATCAGTAAGCTGAGAAACTGAAAGCAAATTGTACTGCACTTTACTAACCAAGGCAACATCCTTAAGAATAAAAGAAGCATTAATACGCACAGTACCTTTGGCGATGACGCGTCAAGACGAAGCGTCTCGAAGGTGATCGTCTCATCACCGGCGCGGGCTAGGGAGGAGAACCAACGGGAGTCTCCGGTCATATGACGAGAACAACCGGAGTCTACAAGCCAAACCTTCTCCTTCCCTACCCGGCGAACCTGAGTCAAACAGAGAGTAAAGTCTCAGTACTGGGATAAATCAACAATGATTTTGGCACCCAATACTGAATAACACGTCGAGCAGATGAAGTAGTCAAGCCCGACTGACCTCTATCTACCCTACGCTCTCTGTCACTCAAAGCAGAAAGTCTAAGAGTAGACCGAAGTCATTCTTTGGGTCCGATCGCTGAAGGCGAGCGAGTCGGAGCACCTGCAACATGCTGAACACGCCGCGGGTAGCTATCTCGATGGGGAAAACGAGATCTACCCTCAGGACGGCGGAAGTCACGACTGAAAGCAGCATGAGGACGAAAACCAGAAAACTCGGAAAAACCAAGTCCTCGATGCTGCACAAACCCATCAGAAGAAACAAGCCTAGACCTCGTGTTGGTCTTAGGTGCACTCAAGGTCTGGGGCCGACCCTGAATGCGCCTAAGAGACTCAACATGGTCTCTACGTGCGATCTTGGCGCGCCTGAAGCATCGATCGACTGTGTGTCCATCCTTCTGACAGAAGGTGCAGTGATACTTCACCTTCGAGAGGTAGAAGCGACATGTGAAATCACCTTCTCGTCGAAATCCCACGGACATAGCCCGCTGACTTGAAATGGACTTTCTCGGTCACAGGCTCGATCTCGATCACACACAGTGCTATGGAGTGCGAGCACGGCGGTGGATGCTTCCTCATGTCCTCAAAGAAGTCATATCCTAGACCACGATTAAATCTGCAGATCTTAGATTGGTCTAGAATAAGATTGAGCTTCTTCTTGCCTCCTACAAATCTCTCGAGAGTGTTCATAAGGTCTTGACACTCCCGAAAGAGAGAGGTGCAAGAAGAGCAGGGGAAGAAGAGAGCAGAAGGTAAGGAGCAAAAGAAGAACCAAAGGCGAGAGGGAAGAATGGCTTGTGCACGCCTAACGACTCAAGGGACAGATCCCCTTGCTAGCCAGTTGGTTCACGTTGCTAAGCGTCTCATCCTTACCCTGGGGCTTCTCCCCCTTCTCCACAATCATATTGCAAGCACAATGTGACTTCTCTAGAAGGTCCTTAGTTAGCTTCACACATTTCTCATCCAAAGCAATCAAGTCAAATTTTAGTTTGTTACACTTAATGCATGGTGAGCTAACAGGGTCCTTAGAAGCAAACTGAGCCATCTTCCTTTCATGATCAATCATATCTTGAAACTGTTTGGAGACAGCCTCAAGTTCAGCAGTTAACTTAGGACAGTTTAAGCATGAAACAATCGGCTCAAGTAAAGAAGCTTGTAGTTCAGCAATTTTATGATCTGCCCGTTTTAAGTTCATCTTCAAGTTATTGCAATTTTCACAAGACTCGGGCGAGATCAAGGAGATGGCATAAGATCCTCTAGCAGCAATGTCCTTACCCTCACCTGAGGTGGGAGAAGTAGTCTCATCAGTAATAAGTAGGGTAACAGCCATCCTACTCAACTCTTAACTCAGCAAGCAGACTAACATTCTCCACCTTAACACTATCAAGTTTGGAGGACACACTATCATGTGAGGTCCTTAACTTCTCCATATCAACCAAACAAAGCGAGCATGTATCACAATCATCACTAGAAGGGGCAGATGTAAGAGCAATAATCTCTAGTGACAGTCTATCTATTTCCTTCTCTAACTCAAAGACACCTAGCCTTAGCTTTAGCATGAAAACCTCCTAGCTTAAGAAAAGCATGATTGAGCTGTTCGTGGTGGGATCTACCTCGTCCGAAGTCGAGTATCTGCTCATTGTCAGCCGAAGTTCGCCCTCGAGGGCCATGAAGCACATGCTTGGGAGAAGTCGTCGCCGCCATCCTTGGGCTCTTGGTCACCCGTCCGTCATCGTCGCTCCATCCCTCCACCTCGCCGAGGTCGAGGTCGTCGAAAGCGGTGAGGACGCGTGGAAGAGCTTCTTGGCTTTGCCAAAGTTGCGGAACTTCTTCTTCTTTGGCGCCCGAGCCGGAGGCTTCTTGTTGCAGTTCTTGTCGGTGTAGTCGTTCTTGCCCGAACCGCGTAGTCGTTCTTGCCCTTCTCGGCTTAGGGCGGTTTGCTCGGATGTGGTTGGGGCCACCACACTCGAAGCAAATCACGGGTCCTCCTCTCTTCTGCCCCTCCTCCTTTGTAAGCGTGGGAGAATCTTGAGCAAGGAGGGCAAGCTGCTCATCCGCAAGTTGCTCTAGCGATCATCGCTTATGTCACGAGAGCGACAAGGGAGAAACCGCAAGAAGAATCAAGAAAGCCCTAAGAAGAAACGGGATTGGTGACTAAGGCCATCGATCGTGACTTCGACCGACGAGAGACAACGTCAATCTCGTGAGTCTTGAGGCGCGAGTACTGGTAGCATCAAGAGTCAAGTCGAGAGGTCTGTCGTGTCTTTGATGGTGGTCACTTTCATCTCCCAAACACGCAGACGAGTCTTGTGAGCATCGGACGAGCATTGTCCGAGTCGGGTATGTGAGACCGACCGCTCGGAGGTTGCTCAAGATCTTGTGAAACGCGTCTGAAGCACTCATCTAGGGACTCACCGAGAAGCATCTCAAATTTGTTGTATTCTCGTTTGAACGGGTCTGTCGAACCGTCTTGATCTGGGTGGTGCCCTCATGGTATCGTCGAGGTCACCCGGATATCGTGAGGCGGACGACAGTGAGATATGCGGTCAAACTCACTACGACTCAAACCACGGATGATGATGTTCCTTGCCTTTGCATTCGCCTCAACATCAACCATGTTCCGGCATTGATGTTCTCATCGGCGAGAACAATGAATCGAACCTTGACCTTTCGCGGATGGCATACCCACAGGCTGGATGTATGTCTCCATTCGGCTCTTCCGAAGGGTGTCGATGCCATCAAAAGCAGTGACTTGGTCGAGTACTTGTCCATCGCCACGGCTCTTGAGACCGGTTAAGATCTATTGAAAAGAGCTAACCGGCTCGATACCAATTGAAGGACCGGAAGGCGACTAGAGGGGGTGAATAGGAGCACCGAATCTTTTTCGCAAAGAATGGATTCAACTTATAAATCACTCCAATAGCTATGAGAGCTATGAAGATCAATGATTAAGCACGAGGAAGTCTTATGTTGAATCCACCTCACCCCCAAAGCTCGAAGAAACAAAAAGCGAGGAAGAGCCGAACAAATCAGGACAATCGGTACAACCGCGAGCAAGCGGCGGTTGTCTGCATGATCCCAGACAACCGCGAGTAAGCGACGGTTGTACCGCATCCGTACAACCGCAGTGTTAAGCCGGTTCATCCGATTGTCTGGAACAGGCAAAATCCGCTCGGGTTTCAAAACGAAAATCAACGTAACTTTTGATCTACGCGGTCAAACTTGACCAAAATTGAACCACACCTTCCTGAAGATATTAGGAACCTATTCCAAGCAACGATTTCAGAGATCCATGCCAAGGTTCCTATCCTTTTGCATTTGAACGAAGGTGGGTTCAAAACCGGGCAAAAAACAAAACTTGATCTAACGACTTGCTCGTAGGTGGATGATGATCTAGATGACCTTAGATAGGTTCCCACATGTCCCAGCAAGCAAGATCAAGAGGAAAAACCAAGCAAAAACTCCCGAATTGAAGAAAGGCCCAAAAATCACAAAAGGGAGAACGAAGAACAGAGAGCACGAATAGAAGAAAACTTCAGATTTCCATTCATTGAATCAAGAGCGAAATACAAAGAGATACATCCCCATACGCATGGACATTAGAACAAGAGGAATGATTACAAGTTCATCAATCCATCCTCTCCTCTCCCTAAGCCAAGAACTCACATTAGAGAGCTACGAAGGGGACAAGCGAGGAGCACCAAACCGCCTCCACCAACACCCTCAACCACTAAAGCCTAAAGCAAAACAGCCACTAAAGACTCTTTTGACTCTAGCAAACCCTAATTCCTTTTCAAGTGCTCAAGAGGGCATGCAGCCCTCCAATCCTTTATATAGCCTTGGCTAACGGGTCTCCTCCCGTTCGCCCGCTAAGTCCAACGGAGCCGCTCCCGCTTGTGCGACTTTGCGAATTTCGCCTCTTCAGACCTTCCGGGAAGCTTCAGCTCCTTGTCTCGCCGCCTCAACCACCTCGAGTCCACGTCGTCTTGACACATCGACCGTTCGACCTCGGCGCCACTGCGCTTAGTCCGATCCACCGTGTCTCGCCACGACTCCACTCGGCGTCCTGCAGACCACACGCACAAGAAACACGAAACCGGGAACAAGTTCTTCACAACTTGACCCAACGTTAGCTCAAACATGTAATATGCAACACATATGCATGAACACACTTGGATATGACCTATCCCAAAACTCAAATCACCAAAATGGCCGAACCTCACAATACAATCGGTACAACCGCCATGTCACCAGCGGATCAACCGCACTCCGGTCATACCGCTCCAATACCTGCGGTCGTTCCGATTTCCAATGAAGACCAGAACTCGAAAAACAACTTCTCTGGAATTCTTCAACCGCCATTTACCAATCGGTACAACCGCCCTGCGGTCGTACCGCCCATAACACGCCGGTCGTTCCGATTATCCTGACAGCCCTGATTGACTTCACGAAAACGCGTGAACCGCGCAACGACAAGGTCCGACCACACAAACCAAACTCGATTGACCTAAAACCTTTGTCAATTACCCATCACTCACACGGGACGACCTCCACATGGTCTCTCATACAGTCACATTCACATTTCACACTACTACTACTACACCAGACGTCATGTCGGTGTTTTAGAACCGATCTTACGTAAAGATTATTTGATTCGGGGGGTCTCCAAGAATAGAATCACGCAGAGAGATTGACACGGGTATTTTTATACAGGTTCAGGCCTTCTTCGGAGAGAATAATAACCCTACTCCTGTGTGTGTATGGTATTGAGTGTATTCTGAACGATCAGGAGAAAAATAAAGACTATTACAGATGATAGTTCTTGTCTTCCTGATAGGCCTCGATAGCGTGTGTGTATGCCTCTGTTGCCCTCTCCTCTCTCTGATCGTTGCCTTTAAATAGTCGTGAAGGAATAGCCATTTTCCCCTACTGAAGAGATGCCTCATCAAATCCAGTAACGGGAGCACGTTTGCAGTAATCATCGGGCTGGTAACTCCTTCACGCCGTCTGGCAGTTACTAGTCAGAGATAATGGGGTATTATGTGTTATTATTTCGCATAATAACAACAAGATATTGATCGTTTAGATTCCTTAATCAATTGGACCCACTTGCTGTAGGTTTTATTGATCATAAGGTGGTCATAGTGACCTGGTCATAGAAGAACTTATTTACCATAAGATAGTCGTAGCAAGACTTACGACTATGAAGTGATCGAGAATATCTTCTGATCGGGTAATGATCGTAGAAGAACTTACGATCATAAGGTAGTCGTAGCAAGACTTCGACTATGGGGGTGGTCGAGAAGAACTTACGACCACCTAGTAGGCTTCTCCCTTATAAAATTAAGGGGTATACCCAGGGACCATATGACGTCATATTTACTTATAATAAGAAAAAGATAAAATGAGGATTATTAGATCCTCGTCATCTAGCCCCCCAACTTCAAGTGAAAGCAACTTACTTGGTAAAGGAGTTATAGATGGTCTTACGGCCACGAGAGGGTCGTAGAAAGATGGTCGAAGGAAAAACTCTTCGACATTTGTATACTACTTTGACCAGAAATATGCTTGGTCAAGAAGGTTGCTTACGACTATCAAATAGTCGTAGAACACTTCTACGATCATGAGGTGGTCGTAGTACGGTGATCGGAAGAAAAACCTTTCCGATTAACATTTCCTTTGGTCAAAAAGATCTGACCAAGGAAGTAATTTCGCTTGAGGTGTAAAAACGAACCTGATTTTCTTGAACGGACAAGTTAGGGAATTGCAAATGACTCCCATTAGTCTGTCCGTTGGAGCGGTTCCCAAAGCGGTGGCAACCTTTGGAATGCCACGCCTTCAGCCCAAGGTACACGATTATAAATACTTACCGGGGGTAAGACTTAGATTTATACTTTTCCCGAAATCGCTCCCGCTGTTCATCGAGTTCTTGTCTTCTCCGCCACCAACTCAATCGAAAATCTCCCCTTTCTGAGAGAAATGGCTGGGAGAGTTTCTGAGTGGGCCGAGTCGGAGATGGATGCGGTGAAGATTCAAGCCCTAGTCGACGCCGGGAAGATTCCAGAGAAGATCCTCGTGAAGTGGTTCACGGCATCTGGGCAGCATTGGCCGTTGGGGGAGGCTGAGCAAATCTCCATCTTCCAGGCATATTGTGAGTGTGGCCTTCGATTGCCTGCTCACCCCTTTCTCACACTTATACTCGAGCATTTTGGGGTGGAATTGGTGAATCTTGGTCCCAATTCCATCACAATGCTAAGTGTATTTGTGTATCTATGTGAGGCATACCTGGGAATTCTAGCGGACCTTGAGCTCTTTCAATATTTCTATGGAATGGCTCCACAAACTGGAATAGTTGGAAGTTGTGGTCTGAAGCTCCATGATGGGAAGTCGAAGGAGTATATTCAGATGTTTACTAAATCTTCGTGGCCGGGATGGAGGAAGAAGTGGTTTTACTAGAAAGTCACCTCAGAAGACAGCCTTACTTTCGAGGGGAAGGCTGTCGAAAAGAAATCTTCATGGGATTCGACTCCCCAGGATATCAACCGAATTGCCGCCTATATTCAAGCCATAAAGGACTTGAGAGAAGAGGGGTTAACCGGATGGCATGTGGTGAAGGATTTCATCACACGTCGAATTAGCCCTTTGAAGAAACGAGTACCTCCTATGTGGAGGTACACGGGGCCAAAAGACCCGACCAAGGACTACGAGGAGGGTAAGTAGTTTTATGACTTAACTCTCAGTTTGGTCTTCTTCAAAATTGTCTAATAAATATCTTTATCTGTTTTACACAGATCTTTCACAGGCAGAGATTGACGTTCGAGTCAAACTCGTTTGTGAGAAGTCTCCGCCACTCAGAGTGCCAGTTCCTCAAATCCTTGCGATTTTATCCGCAGAGGAAAAGATGAAGCGCCTAAAGGTAATCAAAAGTTGATTTTATCCTTAGGACTTCATAGTCGTAGAAAGAACTTACGACTAGGTATTGATCGTACAAAATCTTACAATGAAGGAGATGTTGTAGAAAAGCTTACGATTGAATACTGGTCGTAGAAAATCTTACGACTGGTCAGTGATTCTTCTTTTTTTGTTTTTCTTTACAGAAAGTAGGTATGGAAAACCGTCAGGACGACGAAGAGGTCGAACTGATAACCATCGGCGCAGGGATGACAATGAATAAGGGCTCATCTCCTCCGACTAAAAAGCGTCGACTCAGAAAAGTTGCCGACAAGGGAGGACCAAGCTCAAGTCCCTTTATTTTGACCAGGTCCTCGGCAAAGTCTGCGACATCCACGGTTGCAACAGAAGTCGAGGTTGAAACAGCTGAAGGTGAGGAGGCTGAAGAACCTCTTAGGCACAAGGTCCGCAAGGCCAAGGACACGGCTGCAGCAGAAGCCGAGGTTGAAGCAGCTGCAGCTGAGGAAGCTGAGGAGGTCGAAGAACCTCTTAGGCGTAAAGCCCGCAAGTCCAAGGTACCTTTTTATTATGACAAGAAAACTTTCACAATTTCTATCACTCCTAGTTTTGTCAAGCAACTAGAAAAAAAGAACTGGAAGGACTTTATGTCTTTTGTGAAGGACAATGCTGATCCAGCCGAGCCTATAATTGAGGGCAGCGCTGCTCTTAGAGTGGTCGAGACTGATCTCGGCCCTCCGGAAAGTCAGGAGACCAGAGAGATGGTTCCTGTTCAAGATCCACGACTAGACGTGGTCGTGGCTGAGCCTATTCTCCAACTTGAACTCCGACCAGACGTGGTCGTAGAAAAGAAATCGAAGAAATCTTCCGTCGGGAAGATAACTCCTAAGTTCCTGGTCAGGTCCAGGATGCAGAGGTATGTGAAATGAACTAAATTGTAAGAACAGCATTTACCTTCTTTGCTTTTCACAACCTGACTTGCTCTCTTTTTGTTGATTTTAGCCTGACTCCTTCAGCCCCCGAAGACGCTTCTATCGAGAAGCTCGTTGTCGCCTCTCCAGCGGTTGGAGAGATGACAGCGGAAGTGGTCGAAGGATCGTCGACAGCCCGGGTAGTGAAGGAAGTCGTGGCTCCTGAAGTGGTTATCACAAGCACTGAGGTAGTAGCTACGACTACTGAGGTGGTTGTGGAGGCAGCAGAGGCAGTTGTAGAAGCCTCTGGCCAAGATGGTGATGTGCTTGACCACCGTGCTGGAAAGGAAGTCGTTGAAGACGTTCCTCCCGGTACCCAAAGAGAAACTGCAGTTACAGAATCAGAAGACGAGGAATATTTCAACTTCTGTGCTGATTTCTTTGGGCCTGCTTCCATCATAGGGTCTTCAGCTTTTAGATCTCGCGATCGAGTCCCTCATCCCAAAGATATTCCCAATAGAGGGGAAACTTTTGACCATGAGCGTCTTGAGAAGGTTTGGTGGGATCAAGTCGCGAAGATTGACAAGCTGAAGAGTCCATCATTGGTTTACTCGATGTTTGCTCGGTCGACCATGAATGTAAGTATTTAAGGATGCTTATATATATATATATATATATATATATATATATATATATATATATATATGGTCTTCCCTTGCTTCTCACTGTCTTTCTTTTGCAGAAAGCTCTGGAACAAATTGCCACTGTTGGTGAATATCACCGACAACTCATAGAGCTACGATAGGAAAAAGCGGAACTCTGCGAACAGGCAGAGAGGTGGTAAGTCACTGTTATTCGTAGTCGTTTTTAGAGTTTGACTACTTATACAGTGCTTATGAGACTTGTCATGGAAAAACTCACGACTAGGCGCTAGTCGTAGAAAGACTTACGACTAGTTAAATAGTGTTCATGTCTACTTTTAACCTTTACAGGTTAAATAGCGATGAAAAGACCCTGGCCGACTCGCTCGATTATGAAAAAGAGGAGTCGAGAAAACTAGGGGAAAAGGTTGGAGACCTCTTGAAGAAGCTTCAAGAGGCTAACTCTGCAGCTGTAAAGATGCAGGAAAAGCTAAACAGTAAGTGCTGAACTTAAGACTGCTTATGTTGTTGATCTTTACCTAACTCTTGCTTCTTTTCAGAAAAAGAAGATGACATGAGACGACTTGAAAGATGAAGTCAAGGAAAAAACTGTGGTTATTCACGAGATTTCTCGTATAGCCAAAGATAAGGATCAAGAAATTGAGAGGCTGAGATCTCACCGAGCAGGTAGGCAATTCTTTACCTACAATCCTTTACGAGTTCCCTTCCTTTTCTAATTCCCATTTCTTTTTTAGAAATTGAGCTTGAACTGGGAAGGCTCGAAACTGAAGTTAGGGATAAAGGTATGATCCTTGACGAAACTTTCCGCACTGCTAAGATAAATGCAGAGGACATCAAGTTATGGGAAAAGCGGCATGCTGAGACCATTGCTTCCCATAATGCAGAAATTGAGAAGTTAGATTCTCGACAAGCAGGTAAGGAACTTTTTTACCTGTGATTATTTTTGTTTTCTCCTCTAGGAGTTTATTTTTGCTTGACCAGTCTTATTCATTTCAGAGCAAGTGGTCGAAAATAAACAGCTCCGCGAGGCTTCGACTCATAACCAACAAGAGATGAAGTCGGTGAGGATTAATCTTCAAGACAACATCATGCTCCTGAACAATATACTTGGTGAGCTATCTAGTGAGGGAAAAACTCCTCAAGATGATACAATAGCTGCTCACACAAGTACTATTGGGGAACTGTAACATCCCAACTGTATAATTTGGGTTATTCAAGTATAATTATATGTGTAGAAATTAAAACTTTTTCTCACAACTTGAAAACCCCTAAAATCTCATGTAATTCTTGTCCAAGAGTTGTGTAATCCAAAAACACAAAGCTCTTGTTGGCCCAAAAGTCAAATTCATTTTTCCAATTGTCTAAATCTGGTGTCAAACATTGGAATATATTTTCCTTGGTCCCAAAAACTGATGTGGGATCCCTCTGAAAAACATCACAAGTTGTAAAACTAGTTTGATAAATTTTGGAGGTAAAACAATCCTTTAAACAACCTTAACGAATTTCCTGAGAAAAATGCATTGCATAATAACCTCTGGAAATTTTATGCAAGGTTATTCTCATTGTCAGCAAGCTCCAGTTAAAATTTCATTAAATTTGGAGTTCATTTGCTATCTCAAATAATTCTGCTAAGTTTCAGCTGTTAAAACTAAATTTAAAAGCCTACATTGCTTCCTTGGGCTAGCCACTTTCCCAAAGCTGGTCGGCCCAGGCACAGGGTCTGCACCTCAGAGACCTCCCTCCATCTTGATCAGTCGCAGCCTGTTGGATTTACATCCAACACCCACGACCTCCTCCTGATCAACACCGCAAAGACCTCCCACCTTGTTGAGGTCTTGGCCCTTGGATTAAGATCCAACCGGCCCTGACCTCCCCTTGTTATCAAACCTCAAAGGCCACCTTCCACCTTGGCGAGGTCATAGGCTGTTGATCTACATCCAACCGCCTCGACCTCCCTCACTGTCAAACCACTTAGGCATTCCACCTACGTGAGGTCACAGCCATTGGATTGGAAATCCATGGTCGCGACCTCCTCCTCTCAACCTAACTATCAGACCTCCCTTTGCACTCACTTGAGGTCGTAGCCGTTGGATCCAGATCCAACACCCCACGACCTCCCTCAAAATATCCAAATAAGACAAGACCTCCCCTATCTCATGTTGTGTACCGTTGGATTAAAAATCTACGGTCACGACCTCCTCCTTGTCTTATGCGCATCAGATCTCCTTTGCGCCACGTGCGAGGCTCAGGACCTCCCCTGTTTTGATCACCACCGTTGGATCAAAATCCAAAGGTCTTGACCTCCCTCGCGCTTCACGCAAAGCCTCAGACCTCCCTTTGGTTGTGTGCCCTTGGATTTTAATCCAAAGGCCATGACCTCCCCCTCAGGCCTTTATGTTCGCGTGCGGTTAAGACCTCACAGGAGGTCCGCACCGTTGGATGGAGATCCAACGCTTTGGACCTCCTGTCCTATTTTCCCACGTGCGCTTACACATTAAGGAAATCGGAGGGCCACGACCTCCCCATCCTTGATCGTGTGGCTGGGACCTCCTCCCAGCCACTTACAACATAACGGTTCAAAAATGGGATCCGATGGTTAGGACCTCTCCTGTGTCTTATCCAACGGTCATAAAGACCTCCCTGTTCTTCTCCTTCCTCTGGCGCTGCGAGCTCGAGCAAAGGAGTTAATGCACGTCTGTCCACTTGGTCCCTTTTCATGACTCTTTCTCGACCAAGATTTAATGCAGTGTCACCTTCCGCCTCTTTGGTCACCTCGGACCTGCACCTTGTCAACCTCATGTCCTTGCCACCCCATGGACCAACCCGCTGGCTAAGCTCACCATGGAGCTTAGCCCCACTCATAACCTTCACTCAAAGCTATAAGTTACCCCTTGGAACTCTCCCGTGGCTTCCTTTGCACACAATTGATCTCACCTTGCACTTTGTGCGTGGTGAGCTCCTCATCCCCAAACTCTCCTCCTCACCGGTGGTCGCCATTGTCAAGGTCCTTGAGCTTCTCGGTGGCTCAGATTTCAAAGTGGCTTCTCCTCCTCTCTCTGTTTCTATCTGGGCATCTCTGTGACCTCAACCCTAACTTAACTGGGTCGGGGCATTTGCAGAGGTAGCCTAGTGGAGCTGGGAGCTTGGAGTTGGAGCTTGGACTTGAAGCGGTGGAGCTCTCCATCTTCCCCAACTCGGCCAAAGACCATCCTCAACCTCATCGGCATCTTTAGGACCTCCGTAACTCCCCGGTAGTCCTTTAGTTCTTGGCACCGCATGAATGAATGTCGCGAGCTTTTGTTTGAGCATACGCTGAATGTCGCGCGAGCTTCATTTTTGCTTTTCGGTTTTGGCCGTCTTTGGTCAATTTGCCCTTCTCCGCCGGGCGTTCAAAGCCGCCGTCGCCGTTGAGAGGAGGTCCACTGGGTGCGCAACGTTATTGTGCACTCAGTGGTACCATTGGACCTCACCGGCGGGCTCTACATCGCCGGCGAGGACCACTTCTTCACGCTCGGGATCTTTGTCGGACGTCCCGAGCGTGTCATTGTCGTTTTAGGACAAAGATTCACCATTTTAATGCGCTAATCATTTGCTCCCATCATTGTAATCAATGGGGCGTCTTAACTGCCTTAAATCCACCCTTTAATGCGTGCATTTAAGACCTCCCGCGCGCGCGGACCTCCTCGTGGTCCCGCGCATTAATGCTGCTGTCTGCGGCGTGGCGCTGCTGGGTGCAGGGACGCCCGCAGACCTCCCAGGAGATCTGGAGCGCCCAAGACCTCCTTGCGCATCAGAGCCGTCCTGCACCTCCCCGAGGTGCAGGACGTTGAGGACCTCCGCCGGGACCTCCTCGAGGACATCCCAACCGTTGAGGACCTCCCCCTTTAGATCTGGTCCGTTCCGGACCTCCTTTCCATGTTGTGGTCCGTTGGATTTCCCATCTACGGCCCCGACCTCCCCTCACCTCGTGCATGTGCGTTGCTAGGAGGTCCAGGACCTCTGGACCTCCTGAGCGCGTGTGCGTTGTTCACCTGGGAGGTCTGAGCCGTTAGATCTGTGATCTGTGGCTCATGACCTCCCATGTCCTTATGGGTTTTAGAAATTCCAAGAATTCTTCATTATGAACTCAAATAAGGTATAAACTTTAGAATTTCGTATCTTTTTCATTTTAATTCCAATGAGGTCATTCAAATTGTGTTAGCTCTGTCTTGAACTTGAATTTAATCCAAAAATGATTGTAAGTTGAGTTCAGCTCCAGAGCACAGTTTTGCCATTAGATTTTAAAACTCACTTTAAATATACACTCAAGTTAATGCTTAACTTGTAAAATACATAACTAATGCTCTGTAGATTATTTTTGGATGAGACCAACTTTGTTGGTTTCTCTATTAATGAACTCACTGTGAAAATTAGTTTTGAGCATGTTGCTGTTAGGAAAATGAGGACTTGTGCATTATAATTTTGTTCAAGTTCTTGTTTTTGAAAAATTATAGAAAGTGCAATATAGCTCCAAATGAGGTGAACTCAATTGTGTTATTCATCTCATGAGGTGCTGGTTTTACAGTAAAATTTCAGCTTCACTTCTGTTCTAGAAAATGTTGCCTCATAATTAAATTAGTGAATAGTGCAGTTTGGTATTTTAGGGGCTGAGCAGAATTGTTTTGCTCATAACTTTTGCATCGAGAATCCAAATCAATTGGTTCTTGTTGAAAAATCCCCTAAAAATCACTCTCTTGCTTCTGTAGAAAATTCAGAGAATTTGGAGTTCGTTTGCTGTGCTGTCTTTGTTGTTTTTCGTCGTTCTTATCGGTTCTTTATTGCTTTTCCGTTAGGTTTCGACATTTGTGGTGATCCCGAGAGTGACCCTCCGCAACAAAGTGACCAGCAACAAGGCAAGCAGTTTGATCATATCCCCTCTAACGTCCCATTACTTTAAAGGTTAATATGTTGTTTTACTTCTATGTATGCATGCTACTTTGTGTTAAATGTCGCTAGCAATCCTATAGTTGCATAATCTGTAGGAGTTGTTTATCCTCTACTACCAATGAGCCTAGGTTATTTGCTGTGATTTGAGCTCGTTGGATGAGCTCTTATCACTTAGTAGTTGCGTTCCCTACTGCTTAGACATGCTTAGCTAATCGGTAGTAATGGGGTCTTGATCACACAAGGATAATTATTCCTCCTATATGTCCAGCACTTGTGCTTTGATTAATTTGTAAAATCAAAAACTAAAAATAAAGGATTGATTTAGACTTGGGCATATTGGATGGATGGTGCGGTTTTTGGAATGTGGTAGTATGCAGAGTCATTATGACCGAGTTACTTGCGCCACCGTTCTGAGCAATGTTGCGTGCTAACCACACGAGGGGGATATGGGACCTCTCTTGACTAAGTACTTTGGGAGGTGTTAATTATGAGCTGGTTGGTGGGTATGTTTTGATAAAATGTGTGTGTGTGGTGTTGGGACGGAGCATTGGCAGACCGGTTAGGCTGTCTAATGTGTCCTTGTTCCCGTGGGTTGCGGCTCGTAATTAGCATCGTCCATTGGAAATGTCTCGTAGGACTTAGCCGTGCCGGCATACCTAAGGTAGTGTGCCTAAAGGAAAGGCGGTGCATGTGTGGGTACATTGGTACACCCTGCAGGTTAAAACTATTCAATAGCCTCGTCTAGGTTATGGACACGCCGAAACGCCCGTAAGAACTAGACTCAACCATTTAATTAAAACTATTCAATAGCCTCGTCCTAGGTTATGGACACGCCGAAACGCCTGTAGAACTAGACTCAACCATTTAATTAAAACTTGATGGGTTGGCATGAATGGATGTTCATGCTATTGTTGTGGTGACTTGGGTTAGTCACTTCCAGGATGTTCTTGTTGTCATTACTATGTTAATATCTCGTTGTTATTTCAACAATTAAAAATGCTTTGTCAAATTGCCTTCAATCTATTATGGTATTGCAAATGAAAATTGCTTTATGCTAAAATGAGTCCAAAGCCTCATCCACTTAAATAAAGCTTGCATATAGCTAAATTATAGTTCTGTTATCTTACACGTCAGTCTTGCGAGTACAATAAACAAGTTATTGTACTCATTTGCTTTGCTTAACAACTTTGTTGCAGAGGACGGAGGTGAGCTCCAAGAGCCTTACTTCTGTGCCACGTGTTGCAGTTTCTTCGACGACTAGCTTGGCGGTCCGGTCAGATGCCTAGGGGTTAAGGCACACTGATTGGCTTTGTGTTATAGCCATATTTATGGCACTTTTGCTTCCGCTGTTATCTTTGTAGAATTGTTGCTATTTGGCCTAAGGGCCCCTCTTTTGTAATAGCTATTCCATATTAATATTAACTTCTGGATGTTGCTTATGTACTATGTGTTGTATGGAATTGATACATTCTTTTGTTGTGAGGTATGTATACTGCATTCTGGGAAGTATACATCTCTCGAGACCGGGTTTATTTGGTTGATAATACTAGGGTCAATTGGATGACTAAGTATTATGAGCCTAATAAACGTCGGGGTCTCACAAAAGTTGGTATCAGAGCCATTCAGACCGTAGTAACGCAAGCTTGGTCGCCTTTAGGATATTTTGAAAACCTAATTTCAAAGTATCAAAGGAGTTTTGAAAGCTTAAGTAATTCTCTACTTTTACTCCTTATCTATCTTAGCTTTCTCTTCTCATCTCACTCTAATTTGAGTTTTAAAAATTGTTTTCCTCTCTTCCCTTCTACACAATAGTTGTTATCGATTAATTGGGTGTTGGGGAACTTATGAGAGTTCTAAATTTTAAGTCTTGGCTGTCTTTTGGTGAAGAGTAAAAGTGTTTAGAGCCGAGATGGAAATCTGGGATTTCTGGACAGCCAACAAGTATTTCAGGGCAGCAAGTACAAGTCAGGAATTAAGGTAGAAAATGAGAGGTTAAATCAACTAAAATTTGTGGGAATAAAAGGGTAAGATGTGATACTAGTTAGCTAAGTATCTAACACTTATTTCGCTGCATTAACCTTGCTCTCTAATAGTTTTAGATCTCATCTTACAATCTGATTTTTAATCTTCTCGATCAATTACTCGTTCATTCAATACGGGTTAGTTGAGTTGAGAAGTTGAGCCTTGCTTTTGGTGTTTCTTGGCTGTTTTTGGAGTCTATTAGAAGCTTTTTAAAGTATAATTACCCACTGTTTTGGCTCTCGTTTAGGGTGATATTCCATTCCCCTAGTCGTTGGCTTTGCTTTCTTTAAGGCTTTGTTTTCGGGTTTAGTTGCTAACCAAATTTCATTGTAACAGATGGCGGGACCTTTTCGTGCGGCCAAGGCCAGCAATCGGTCCGTCGAGGAGCTTCCTCCTCCTCCGACCATGGCCGAGGTTCTTCTTGAGATCGGCGCAACCGCGGATGACAGAGAGTTCTCTCGACGCCATCGCGCAATACCACCGCACTTACGGAGCTTGTGATCCGGGCAAGGAACGCCCATCAGCCGCGTGGAGGACTCGCGGAGTTTCTTCGTACTCAGCCTCCTACCTTTTCCCGGTCTGAGGACCCTTTGGATGCGGACGATTGGCTTCGTCTTGTGGAGCGTAAGCTTCGCATCGCGCAGTGCCAGGAGCACGAGAAGGCGCTGTTCGCATCGCACCAGCTGGAGGGTGCAGCGTTGTCATGGTGGGAGAGCTTTCTCGCCATGCAGCCCGCAGACCACACCGTTTCTTGGGAGGAGTTTCGTACTGCCTTCCGTCGGGCTCACATCCCTGCCGGCTTGATGGAGATCAAGAAGGTGAGTTTCTTGTGCTCAAGCAAGGGCGTGCTCACCATGGAGTATGTCTACGAGTTCAACCATCTAGCTCGTTATGCTCCCGAGGATGTGGCCACCGATATGGCTAAACAGCCAAGTTCAGCGTGGCTTGTCCGAGGAGTGAAGGACAAGCTATCCATTGTCGACTTTCTGATTTCCGGACCTTGGTCGACAAGGCCATCGAGGTGAGCATGCGGCTCGAGAGCTTATGGACTCCGCAAGCGCAAGTGGAGGCCCATAAGTCATCCAGGCGATTCTTCCGTCCCGTTTGGGCAATCTCGGGGTACCGGTCTCATTCTTCGGCGCCCCGAGGTTACCTCGCCTCGTTTCGCCCATCGCAGTCGTGTCTCGACCACGCACTGCGAAGTCGTGAGCGGCCCGCAACCCGGCCGGGGTCACATGCTTCTCATGCAACGTAAGGGCATTATGCGAACCAATGCCCTAAGAAGACAGAGCAGCCCCTCGCCCTAATGGAGGACGCGGCCAGAGGTGGTGCACCAGACCGAAGATCGTCCCGCTACCCAAGGCGTGGGTAGTGGTCGCGTTAACGCCGTCACCGTGAGGAGGCTCAGAGGCACCCGACGCCGTGCTAGGTACACTTTCGTTAACTCTCACCTGCTTCGTCTTGTTTGATTCAGAGCATCTCATTCCTTTGTTTCGAGTCTTTTCTCGCTGCCGGAGAGATTCTTTTCTCTCCATTGTCGATCCCCGCTTCTCATTCGCTCTCTGGTTCGGAGTTGAGAGTGAATCCGAGTGTAGGGATGTCCCTATTGAGATCGAAGGCGAGGGTTCTTAGCTAACCTTATCCTTCTCCATTCAGCGAGTCTTGACGTGATTCTTGGCATGGATTGGTTGTCCCAAAGACATGGGGCAAATCGATTGCGCCAGAAGCTCATCTCTATCTAGTCTCGTCCGGGTTAAGCTTTTTCGCCACCAAGTCGCTAGATCCGCATCTCTTGGCCAGCGAAGCCCGCCTAGATATTAGCGAAGTCCCAACAGTTTGTGACTTTGTTGATGTCTTTCCTGCAGATCTTCCAGGATGCCACCCGCTCGAGACCTCGAGTTTGTCATTGAGTTGGCTCCGGCATCGCCCCTATCTCAAAGAGGCCTTATCGGATGCCACCGAATGAGTTGGTGGAGTTGAAGAAGCGATTAAGTGAGCTGCAAGAAAAGGGGTTCATTCGCCTAGCTCATCTCCGTGGGGTTGTCCAAATAATCTTCGTAAAGAAGAAGGATTTGTACTTTACATGTAAGTAGCCGATTATCGCCCACTTAATGAAGTGACGGTAAAGAACAAGTGTCCATTGCCCCGCATTGACGATCTCTTCGATCAATTGACTGGAGCTCGAGTTTTCTCCAAGATTGATTTGAGAGTGGGATATCATCAGGTTCGTATTCGGCCTGAGGATATTCCCAAGACAGCGTTCTCTACTCGCTACGGCTTGTACGAGTACACTGTCATGTCATTTGGCTTAACCAATGCTCCTGCCTTGTTCATGAATCTCATGAATTCGGTATTCATGGAGTATTTGGATAAGTTTGTTGTGGTCTTCATCGATGATATTCTTATCTACTCCAAGAACGATGAGGAACATGCCGAGCATCTGAAGCTTGTGTTAGGCAAGCTACGCGAGCACCACCAGACGCTGAAGTTCAAAAGTCGCGATTCTGGTTGAAGGAAGTGGCTTTCTTAGGCCACGTTCTTTCAGCAGGAGGCGTAGCCGTTGATCCTAGCAAGGTCAGCGATGTTCTTTCATGGAGTCAGCCTGTTTCGGTCACCGATGTGCGGAGTTTTCTCGGCTTAGCGGGATATTATCGTCGCTTTATCGAGAACTTCTAAGATCGCTGGCCGATGACGGAGTTGCTCAAGAAGGACAAGAAGTTCGTGTGGTCCGCTGAGTGTGAGGAAAGTTTCCAAATACTCAAGAAGCGGTTGACCACCGCTCCTGTTCTTGTTCTTCCTGATATCCATCGAAGCTTCGACATCTTTTGCGATGCTTCTCGTCGAGGCCTCGGTTGTGTCCTTATGCAAGAAGGCAAGGTAGTGGCCTATGCATCAAGGCAATTGAGACCTCATGAACTTAACTACCCTACTCATGATTTGGAGTTGGCTTCGTGATTCATGCACTTAAGATTTGGCGACATTACCTAATCGGTGTCGCTAGAAGTGTATTCGGATCACAAGAGCCTTAAGTATTTGTTCACCCAACCCGACTGAACCTCGTGCAAAGGAGATGGTTGGAGTTGATCAAGGACTATGATATGGGTATTCACTACCATCCGGGCAAGGCTAATGTCGTTGTCGATGCGCTTAGTCGCAGCGCATTGCAATGCCTTGTTGTCCAGGAGTTTCAGCCCGCTCTTCGGAAAGAGTTTCAGCGTCTCAACTTGAGTTTAGTTGAGCATGGTTCTCTCGCTGCCTTGGTTGTGCAACCAACTTTGGTGGATCGGATCAAGACCGCTCAGCAGTCGGATATTGGAGTGAGCCACATTAAGGCAAATGTCAAGAACGGAACGACCAAGTGCTTTTCTGAGGATGAGCATGGTGTTGTGAGGTTCGGCAACGCCTTGTGGTTCCAAAGGACATGGAGTTGCGAATTTAATCCTCCATGAAGCCCATGATTCGCTTTTATCCATTCATCCCGGCCACAAAGATGTATCAAGATCTCCGCTTTGAGATTTTGGTGGAGCCGAATGAAGAGGGAGATTGCGGTTCGTTGTCGAGTGTGACGATGTCGCCGTGTCAAGGCCGAGCATCGGCGTCCAGCCAGATTGCTTGACCTTTGCTCGTCTTGGAATGGAAGTGGGATTCCGTCGGATGGACTTTATCACCGGTTCGCCCGAACCCCAAAGGGAAAGATTCCATTTGGGTTGTCATTGATCGGTTGACTAAAGTAGCGCATTTCTTGCTGTCTTGAGCTAAGATTTCTGTTGGTCAATTGGCCGACCTATATGTCTCTCGCATCGTGTGCTTGCACGGTGTGCCCAAGACGATCGTCTCGGATCGTGGTTCTCTTTTCACCTCTCGCTTTTGGCGTAGTTTGCAAGAGGCCATGGGAACCCGTCTTACCTTTAGCACGGCATATCATCCCCAAACTGATGGTCAGACCGAGAGGGTCAACCAAGTTTTGGAAGACATGCTTCGTGCTTGTGTCCTTTCCTATGGGAAGCATTGGGAGAAATGCTTGCCATTCGCCAAGTTTTCTTATAACAACAGCTTTCAGGCCAGTCTCAGCATGGCACCATTTGAGGCCTTGTACGGGAGGAAGTGTAGAACCCCGTTGAACTGGTCAGAGACCGGTGAGAGACCTCTCTTCGGCCCGGACTCAATCAATGAGGCCGAGCGCCAAGTCCAGCTTATTCGTGAGCGTTTGCGCACGGCTCAATCCAGGCAAAAGAGCTATGCGGATCGCCATCGACGTGAGTTGCGTTTTGAGCCTAATGACTTTGTGTATCTCAAAGTCTCTCCTTTGAAGGGCCATCAACGTTTCGGCGTCAAGGGCAAGTTGGCTCCTCGATATGTCGGTCCCTACCGCGTTATCGAGAAGAAGGGAGCTGTTGCCTATAAGTTGGAGTTGCCAGCTGCACTTGAGGGGTACATGATGTTTTCATGTGTCCCGCTTAAGAAGTGCCTCCGTGTTCCAACTGAGCAAGCTCCGTTGGAAACCCTCGATGTCCGTGAAGATTTGACCTATCGCGAGCACCTGCTCACGACTCGATGAGTCTGAACGAAGGACAAGGAATAAGACCATCAAGTTCCTTAAAATTCAGTGGTCGAACCATTACGAGGATGAGGCTACTTGGGAAAGAGAAGATCGCTCGTGCGGACTATCCATCTTTCTTTATCGAGTGAGCCAAATCTCGGGGCGAGATTTTTGTAAGGGGGAGATTTTGTAACATCCCAACTGTATAATTTGGATTATTCAAGTATAATTATATGTGTAGAAATTAAAACTTTTTCTCACAACTTGAAAACCCCTAAAATCTCATGTAATTCTTGTCCAAGAGTTGTGTAATCCAAAAACACAAAGCTCTTGTTGGCCCAAAAGTCAAATTCATTTTTCCAATTGTCTAAATCTGGTGTCAAACATTGGAATATATTTTCCTTGGTCCCAAAAACTGATGTGGGATCCCTCTGAAAAACATCACAAGTTGTAAAACTAGTTTGATAAATTTTGGAGGTAAAACAATCCTTTAAACAACCTTAACGAATTTCCTGAGAAAAATGCATTGCATAATAACCTCTGGAAATTTTATGCAAGGTTATTCTCATTGTCAGCAAGCTCCAGTTAAAATTTCATTAAATTTGGAGTTCATTTGCTATCTCAAATAATTCTGCTAAGTTTCAGCTGTTAAAACTAAATTTAAAAGCCTACACTGTTCCTTGGGCTAGCCACTTTCCCAAAGCTGGTCCAGCCCGACCTGGTCTGCACCTCAGCAGACCTCCCCTCCATCTTGATCAGGTCGCAGCCGTTGGATTTACATCCAACAGCCACGACCTCCTCCGCGGTCAACACCGCAAAGACCTCCCACCTTGTTGAGGTCTTGGCCCTTGGATTAAGATCCAACCGGCCCTGACCTCCCCTTGTTATCAAACCTCAAAGGCCACCTTCCACCTTGGCGAGGTCATAGCTGTTGGATCTACATCCAACCGCTCCTGACCTGCCCTCACTGTCAAACCACTTAGGCATTCCACCTCACGTGAGGTCACACCATTGGATTGAAATCCATGGTCGCGACCTCCTCCTCTCAACCTAACTATCAGACCTCCCTTTGCACTCACTTGAGGTCGTAGCCGTTGGATCAGATCCAATAGCCCACGACCTCCCCTCAAAATATCCAGCGCACAAGACCTCCCCTATCTCATGTTGTGTACCGTTGGATTAAAAATCTACGGTCACGACCTCCTCCTTGTCTTATGCGCATCAGATCTCCTTTGCGCCACGTGCGAGGCTCAGGACCTCCCCTGTTGTGATCACCACCGTTGGATCAAAATCCAAAGGTCTTGACCTCCTCGCTTCACGCAAAGCCTCGACCTCCCTTTGGTTGTGTGCCCTTGATTTTAATCCAAAGGCCATGACCTCCCCTCGAGCCTTTATGTTCACAGTGCATGTTAAGACCTCACAGAGGTCCGCACTGCTGGATGGAGATCCAACGCTTTGGACCTCTGTCCTATTTTCCCACGCGCGCTTACACATTAAGGAAATCGGAGGGCCACGACCTCCCATCCTTGATCGTGTGGTGGGACCTCCTCCCACCACTTACAACATAACGGTTCAAAAATGGGATCCGATGGTTAGGACCTCTCCTGTGTCTTATCCAACGGTCATAAAGACCTCCCTGTTCTTCTCCTTCCTCTGGCGCTGCCAGCATGAGCTGGCGATGGAGTTAATGCACGTCTGTCCACTTGGTCCCTTTTCATGACTCTTTCTCGACCGCATTTAATGCAGTCACCTTCCGCCTCTTTGGTCACTCAGACCTGCACCTTGTCAACCTCATGTCCTTGCCACCCCATGGACCAACCCGGGCTAAGCTCACCATGGAGCTTAGCCCCACTCATAACCTTCACTCGGGCTATAAGTTACCCCTTGAACTCTCCCCGTGGCTTCCTTTGCACACAATTGATCTCACCTTGCACTTTGTGCGTGGTGAGCTCCTCATCCCCAAACTCTCCTCCTCACCGGTGGCTGCCATTGTCAAGGTCCTTGGAGCTTCTCGGTGGCTCAGATTTCCAAAGGGCTTCTCCTCCTCTCTATTTCTATCTGGGCATCTCTGTGACCTCAACCCTAACTTAACTGGTGGGGCATTTGCAGAGGTAGCCTAGTGGAGCCGGGAGCTTGGAGTTGGAGCTTGACTTGAAGCGGTGGAGCTCTCCATCTTCCCCAACTCCGCCCAAACCATCCTCAACCTCATCGGCATCTTTAGGACCTCCTGTAACTCCCCGGTAGTCCTTTAGTTCTTTGCACCCGCATGAATGAATGTCGCGGAGCTTTTGTTTGAGCATACGCTGAATGTCGCGCGAGCTTCATTTTTGCTTTTCGGTTTTGGCCGTCTTGGTCAATTTGCCCTCTCCACTCATGGGCGCTCAAAGCCGCCGTCGCCGTTGAGAGGAGGTCCACCGGTGTGCAACGTTATTGTGCACTCGGTGGTACCATTGACCTCACCACGGGGCTCTACATCGCCGGCGAGGACCACTTCTTCACGCTCGGGATCTTTGTCGGACGTCCCGAGCGTGTCATTGTCGTTTTAGGACAAAGATTCACCATTTTAATGCGCTAATCATTTGCTCCCATCATTGTAATCAATGGGGCGTCTTAACTGCCTTAAATCCACCCTTTAATGCGTGCATTTAAGACCTCCGCTGCGGACCTCCTCGTGGTCCCGCATTATTATCTGCTGTCCAGCGGCGTGCTTGGTCCAGGGACGTCCAGACCTCCCGAGGAGATCTGGAGCGCCCAAGACCTCCCTTGCGCATCGTGGCCTGCACCTCCCCGAGGTTCAGGACGTTGAGGACCTCCGCTGGGACCTCCTCGAGGACATCCCAACCGTTGAGGACCTCCCCCTTTAGATCTGGTCCGTTCCGGACCTCCTTTCCATGTTGTGGTCCGTTGGATTTCCCATCTACGGCCCGACCTCCCTCACCTCACAAGATGCGTTGCTAGGAGGTCCAGACCTCTGGACCTCCCGAAGCGTGTGTGTTGTTCACTGGGAGGTCTCGAGCCGTTAGATCTGTGATCTGTGGCTCATGACCTCCCATGTCCTTATGGGTTTTAGAAATTCCAGTAAATTCTTCATTATGAACTGAAATAAGGTATAAACTTTAGAATTTCGTATCTTTTTCATTTTAATTCCGAATGAGGTCATTCAAATTGTGTTAGCTCTGTCTTGAACTTGAATTTAATCCAAAAATGATTGTAAGTTGAGTTCAGCTCCAGAGCACAGTTTTGCCATTAGATTTTAAAACTCACTTTAAATATACACTCAAGTTAATGCTTAACTTGTAAAATACATAACTAATGCTCTGTAGATTATTTTTGGATGACACCAACTTTGTTGGTTTCCTCTATTAATGAACTCACTGTGAAAATTAGTTTTGAGCATGTTGCTGTTAGGAAAATGAGGACTTGTGCATTATAATTTTGTTCAAGTTCTTGTTTTTGAAAAATTATAGAAAGTGCAATATAGCTCCAAATGAGGTGAACTCAATTGTGTTATTCATCTCATGAGGTGCTGGTTTTACAGTAAAATTTCAGCTTCACTTCTGTTCTAGAAAATGTTGCCTCATAATTAAATTAGTGAATAGTGCAGTTTGGTATTTTAGGGCTGAGCAGAATTGTTTTGCTCATAACTTTTGCATCGAGAATCCAAATCAATTGGTTCTTGTTGAAAAATCCCCTAAAATCACTCTCTTGTTGCTGTAGAAAATTCAGAGAATTTGGAGTTCGTTTGCTGTGCTGTCTTTGTTGTTTTTCGTCGTTCTTATCGGTTCTTTATTGCTTTTCCGTTAGGTTTCGACATTTGTGGTGATCCCGAGAGTGACCCTCCGCAACAAAGTGACCAGCAACAAGGCAAGCAGTTTGATCATATCCCCTCTAACGTCCCATTACTTTAAAGGTTAATATGTTGTTTTACTTCTATGTATGCATGCTACTTTGTGTTAAATGTCACTAGCAATCCTATAGTTGCATAATCTGTAGGAGTTGTTTATCCTCTACTACCAATGAGCCTAGGTTATTTGCTGTGATTTGAGCTCGTTGGATGAGCTCTTATCACTTAGTAGTTGCGTTCCCTACTGCTTAGACATGCTTAGCTAATCGGTAGTAATGGGCGATCATCGACTTAGTCGATGGTCTTGATCACACAAGGATAATTATTCCTCCTATATGTCCAGCACTTGTGCTTTGATTAATTTGTAAAATCAAAAACTAAAAATAAAGGATTGATTTAGACTTGGGCATATTGGATGGATGGTGCGGTTTTTGGAATGTGGTAGTATGCTCGAGTCATTAAGACCGAGTTACTTGCGCCACTGCTCGAGCAATGTTGCGTGCTAACCACACGAGGGGATATGGGACCTCTCTTGACTAAGTACTTTGGGAGGTGTTAATTATGAGCTGGTTGGTGGGTATGTTTTGATAAAATGTGTGTGTGTGGTGTTGGGACGGAGCATTGGCAGACCGGTTAGGCTGTCTAATGTGTCCTTGTTCCCGTGGGTTGCGGCTCGTAATTAGCATCGTCCATTGGAAATGTCTCGTAGGACTTAGCCGTGCCGGCATACCTAAGGTAGTGTGCCTAAAGGAAAGGCGGTCTGGCGTGTGGGTACATTGGTACACCCCTGCAGGGTTAAAACTATTCGAATAGCCTCGTCCTAGGTTATGGACACGCTCGGAAACGCCCCGTAAGAACTAGACTCAACCATTTAATTAAAACTATTCGAATAGCCTCGTCCTAGGTTATGGACACGCTCGGAAACGCCCCGTAAGAACTAGACTCAACCATTTAATTAAAACTTGATGGGTTGGCATGAATGGATGTTCATGCTATTGTTGTGGTGACTTGGGTTAGTCACTTCCAGGATGTTCTTGTTGTCATTACTATGTTAATATCTCGTTGTTATTTCAACAATTAAAAATGCTTTGTCAAATTGCCTTCAATCTATTATGGTATTGCAAATGAAAATTGCTTTATGCTAAAATGAGTCCAAAGCCTCATCCACTTAAATAAAGCTTGCATATAGCTAAATTATAGTTCTGTTATCTTACATCGTCAGTCTTGCGAGTACAATAAACAAGTTATTGTACTCATTTGCTTTGCTTAACAACTTTGTTGCAGAGGGCGGAGGTGAGCTCCAAGAGCCTTACTTCGTGCCACGTGTTGCGCTTTCTTGACGACTAGCTTGGCGGTCGGTCGAGATGCCTAGGGTTAAGGCACACCGATTGGCTTTATGTTATAGCCATCTTTATGGCACTTTTGCTTCATTGTTATCTTTGTAGAATTGTTGCTATTTGGCCTAAGGGCCCCTCTTTTGTAATAGCTATTCCATATTAATATTAACTTCTAGTTGTTGCTTATGTACTATGTGTTGTATGGAATTGATACATTCTTTTGTTGTGAGGTATGTATACTGCATTCTGGGAAGTATACATCTCTCGAGACCGGGTTTATTTGGTTGATAATACTAGGGTCAATTGGATGACTAAGTATTATGAGCCGAATAAACGTCGGGGTCTCACAGGAACAAGTCGGGATTTTGCAAGAATTGGTGACCACTCTGAAGGCCAACCAAGCTGAGTCAATCAAGGAGGCGGTCGAAAATGCAATAAGTTATGCATTGGCAAAACTTAAAGCTCATGACCCCAGCCTTAATGTGCAGCCAATCGAAGTCGACTTCGACCGCCTCGAAGCGTATAAATCGTCTTATTGAAGAAATGCAACCAGTTGGCAGAAAGGTCTCGGAGGAAATGCGACTGGGCTCTCCCTCTTCAGAGTAGTTTGAAACCTATGAAAAATGAGCTTTTGTTGATGTATTATATAATCCATCTTGTTTCCTGCAAACAATCTTGTCGAGTAGTTAGTAACTCAAAAGATAATTAACGAAAGAAACGAAAGAAAGACTAAAAATTGAAGTAAAATTAATAACTTTATTCCAGCCCCCGACTATTTGCTTAGTTTGTTTAGACAAACTAAGTAAATAGTGTTAAAAAGGGTTTCTGAAAACAAAGAGGTTTGGTTAACTTGCAGTTTTTGGTCACGATTGTCATGCACTGGTCGACAAAGTGGGAACGAGTCGACACTAGGAAGTTCCTTCTAGTGGGCAGGACCATGTGCAGAGAGGAAAGTCTTTGACTAGGTGATGTTACCATCTCCGACTAGATTAATTAAATCGAGAACAGCAACTTGAGTTAAGCAAACATCCAGAGGACTTCAAAAAATTTGTTCACCCTTCTTTGGAGGACTCGATAAGTCTGTCCTGATAGCAAAAGTAGGAAACTGAACAATGCTAGGAAGTTCCTTCTAGTGGGCAGGACCACGTGCAGAGAGGAGAGACTTCGACTAGATGTGTTTCTTCCTCCAACTTAGTTGAGACGAATCAAATACACCAAAGGCAGTTGAATAAATCTAAAAAAGTGCACTCTGCTTAGAATACTTTTCAAAATAACTGAAGAAATAATCTAAGGTGAAAAAAGTTGGCTTTTAAAAATATTTCGACCAGAAAAGAACCCGAGCTCTTTGTATTGATGACAAAAGTGAGTAACGAGTCGACACTATGAAGTTCCTTCTAGTGGGCAGGACCACGTGCAGAGAGGAGAGACTTCGACTAGGTGATGTTACCTTCCATTCGACCAGTGTAAAGAAAACTGGGTATTTGGAATGTAGTCGAAAGATTATGAAAGCACTACTCAAAAGTAAGACAATAGAGGTAGAAAGAACTTGAGTCTTTATTGTTTGAATGGTTAGTTACACATAAAACTTGTGTAACTGGTCGATGTTCCAAGAATTCGACAGAACCTGGCCGTCTTCCATTGCCAATCGTACCAACCCTGGCCGAGTAACTTCGACCACTGTATAAGGACCTTCCCACTTGGGAGAAAGTTTGTTCCGATTAGACTTGGATTTGCAGAGCCTCAATACCAAGTCACCTACAGCAAGGCTGCGAGTTTGGACCTTACAATCGTAGTATCTGCGCAGGGCTTGTTGGTAGACTGCTGAACGGATTAAGGCCTGGTTTCTCCTTTCTTTGAGTAGATTAATGTCATCCGCTCGAAGTTGTTCCTGGTTGGAGTCTTTGAAAGTTTCAACTCGTGTTGACCGTATCTTTAGTTCCGGAGGAAGCATGGCTTCAACTCTGAAAACCAGAAAAAATGGTGTTTCACCCGTAGCCCGACTGGTAGTCGTACGAACTGCCCATAATATAGAGGGTAATTCTTGTACCCAAGCCCCCGAGCACTTGATAAGCTGGTCAAAGACTCGGGTCTTGATTCCTCTCAATATTTGGCCGTTTGCACGTTCGACTGCTCCATTACTTTGGGGATGGGCCACAGAAGCATAACACAACTTGGTACCCAACTCGTCATAAAATTCACGAAATTTTGCGCTCAAAATTGCTTACCATTATCGTAATTATTCGACTCGGTACTCCAAATCGAGTAATTACGCATCTCATCATGAACCATTTTGCCGCTTCCGTTGTTATCCCAGTCACAGGTTCGGCTTCAATCCATTCTGTTAACGTATCAATAGCCACAAAAAGGAACTCGAAACCTCCTGGAGCTTTGGGGAACGGTCCTAGGATATCGAGACCCTAGGTCGCAAAAGGCCAAGATAGAGGTATCGTTTGTAATGCCTGAGCTGGTTGGTGTATTTGCCTGCTATGAAATTGGCATTGGACACACTTTTTAACCAACTCTTTAGCATCATACAGGGCTGTTGGCCAGTAAAAACTTTGTCGAAAGGCCATACCTACCAGCGTTCTATACGAAGCATGATTTCCACAGATGCCACCGTGTATGTCGTGAAGGAGTGTTAATCCTTCGCTTTGCGGAATGCATCGCATGAGCACCCCTTGAGTACCTCGTTTATAAAGGACTCCTTCAACCAAAGTACGCATTTTGGCTTTTCAGGATAAGCGATCTACCTCGAGATCGTCTTCGGGTACGGAAGCCTTCTGAAGATATTCATAGATGGGAGCCATCCAGGTATCCTCGTATTCTAGAGAGGCTGTTTCAATAGGAGGTGTTTCTGGTTCTTCGACCAGAGACGGCTTCTGGAGTTGTTCCAAGAAGACTCCTTTTGGTACTACAGATCGGGAAGAAGCTATTCGAGCAAGCTGGTCTGCGAGAAAATTATCCTTTCGAGGGATGAATTGTGCCTCGAAACCTAAAAAATGCTTTTCTAGCTTACGCACTTCCGATAAATACCGAGACATTGTCGGGTTAGAGCACTAGTACTCTTTCCCGACTTGATTCACGACTAGTTGAGAGTCTCCTCTCACGAGTAGTCAGCGAATCGAGAGCACTTTCGCTGCTCGTATGCCAGCTAGCAAACCTTCATATTCTGCCACGTTGTTAGTGGCCTGAAAGTTTAATTGTATGGCATACTTTAAGGTCTCTCCGTAGGAGATACGGAACCACCCCACCCGGCGACTTAAAGTAAGTGACCCGTCAAAGTACATCGTCCCATCGGTCGTGGGAATCGTCTCGGGATCTGAGCAGTTCAGATTTGTCCATTCGGCGACAAAGTCTACCAAGATCTGGGATTTAACGGCCGTTCGGGACACGAAATGGATGTCGAACTCCCTAAGTTCGACTGACCATTTTGCCATGCGTCCCGCTGTTTCCCTATTCTGGAGGATCGCTCCCAAGGGAAAATCAGATGGCACAACTATTTTGTGCGCTTGAAAATAATGCCGCAGTTTCCTCGAAGACATGAGGAGGGCATACAGAAGCTTTTGGACTTGAGGGTAACGCTCCTTAGGCCCGTGTAAAACTTCACTTACGTAGTAAACCGGTCGTTGTACGTTTTCACGTTCTACGACCAGTACTGCGCTTACTGCCTGTGGCGTGGCAGCTAGGTAAATTAAGAGCATTTCTTCTGGCCTTGGAGAGATCAGAGTTGCCTGTAAGCTTTTTAGTATTGGTGTTTCGCTCCCTAGCTTTTCGAGTTGCTTTTCCTAGAGATCTTGTGGTGTTTGAAGTTTTTGTGCTAGTTTTTGTGGAGTTCTTGGCACTTTTGGTAGGTCTCCCCTCAAAGCTTTTTGACCCAACAAGGTTTGCCACCTTGAGATGCGAGTAAGGGATAATTTATCCCTATGGGTTGGTTTGAGGGGGAGTTGGTTCTTTTCGGAACTTTCTTAGTTCTTTTCTGAACCTTTTCTGTTCATCTGAACTTTCCTTGTTCATTTGAATTTTTGTGGATCTTTTCTGATACCTTCTTCAAGTGGTATCTTCTTTGGATCTTTTTGATCCTTGTGATCTTTTTAGGCTTTTAAGTTTTTTTGTGCATCTCATTGTATCATATTGCATACATATAAAAATCACAAAAAGATACATTGTAATATAAGCTTTACCGCTTCTTTTCTTTTAATTAATGAAGCTTTGCTTATTACCCTCTTGAGCTTTAGTATTTCAAGTCTTGCTCAAGATTGTGTCTAGTTCTTTGACTTGCTAGAATTTTCATGCTTTCACATGTGCAGCAATGTCTTTGCTAATTGAGCTAGAACTTTAATACAACTTGAACTGAAAATTGCAATTTGTGGATCTTTTAGCTAGTTGCACAATTAGTGATCCTTTTGTGACATTGGCCCTGTCAAAATTGCTTTGTTAGCTTTGGAATCTAGTATTGAACATCTTTGAGCTTTCAGTTCTTTAAAGAATCAAAAACAGCCCTTGTGCAAAATGGAAAATGATCTCTTTTGTGCGAAAAAACTGATCTCACCAATTCTTTCTCATGAGACGGCTTGCCATTGTACTAGGCATGAACTCAGGGGGAGTTTTGGATGACCTAGACCACTCTTTTAAGCTTTTTGTTGCTTGTGATGGTCGTAGTGAGGCTTGAGATCTAGCACATGGTTAAAATGCAATTTGTCAAATGTGGTTGAAGCTTAGGAAGAGGTTGTGGATGGCTCCTAGTCCAGGACCTTCTTTACTAAGATAGACCTTTTATCAACTTGAATATTCATTGCAAATAAAAATAGTTGAAAATTTGGGCTTTTGACAAAAATTGAGCAAAATGATTCAATTCAGGACTTTTTGTCTCTAAGATGGTCTTTGCTAGCTTCTTGATCTCACAATGACATTCTGATATGGCCATTATCACTTTAGGATACCTGTTGTTGAACTTGCTAATTTTGAAGCATTGCTTAATTTAATTCAACAACTTGTGATATATTGAGCTCATTAGCCTAGCTTTGCTATATATGTCTTAACATGATCTTGCTAGCTTTGTCAGGCTTGTTGTATCTTGAGTAATGGTAGAAATGCTAGCCTGTTCAATTGAGTAATCTCCAAAGCTTCTTTTACCTTAAAAATTGAAAAATCAAAACAAAAATGAAGCCACCCCATTGCATTTCATGCATGCTCTTCCTTTTGCTTCTTCCTTTCTTGTGCATTTGTCATCTCTGGATGAGAGGAAGTGATGATTCCTTGATGAATCCATTGTCAAAGGGGGAGAAGATATAGCGAAAATGTAATGTTATTAAAGAGCTTTTTGGTTATAGGGGAGAAGTTTTGTAAGTGGGAGAAATGGAGTAATTGAAAATTCATATTCTCTCTTTTAAAATGATGATCATAGTGAGGGGGAGCATTCATATTGCATTCTTTTGGTCTTATTGCCTTTTCTGAACTTGAATTGCAAATCTTGAAGACTCACATTGATCTAAGGTCAAATAAAACAATTGTTCTTTCATATGGACCTCAAGTGAGATTTTTGTCGATTATCTGGATTTGGAAGCTTTTGTGCTTTCTTTTGCTGTATCTCACTTTCTTATGCTATTCTGAAGCCAGCTTGGTCTTTTCCATTGCTTTTTCTTGCAAATGGACCAAGTTGTGCCTTTGTGCGAAAACTGCGAGTATTTTACTTTTCAAACCACAAACTTACATTTTCTGAGAGATTGCCAATGTGTTCATCAAGGGGGATATTGTGGATATCATGGGGATATGCCCATGATCTTAGGATGATGAAACAATTGGCAATGTGGCTTTTGGTTTGAAGTTTCATGTGTTTTCGACAAAGTTTAAGATCTGTCAGGTCAGCGGCGGTCTGACCGGCTTTTGTGCGGAATGTTGATATAAGTGGTGAGTTGATTATGGGTTAGGTCATATCCATTTTTGTTAATGCATATGTGTTGCATGATGCATGTTTTCACTAACGTGGGTCAATTTGTGAAGAACTTGTTCCGGATTCGTGTTTGCTTGTCTATTCTTTGTGCGGTGGCTTGAAGGTCAACGACGGTCAGCGGCGAGGAGGATCGGGACTAAGCTTGGAGAGCCGAGGTCCGAAACGATCATGGATGCGGGTGAGGTCAAGTGACTCAAGCATGGCGCAGAATGGGCGAGATGACCGAATCAGGCGGTTGATCTGTTGGTTGGATCAAGCGGCGTGGGAGTCGTTGCAAGTGCTCAATGGTGCCGGTGGGATACGGATGGGAGAGACTTGACGACATGAAGCCGTTGATCAACCTACACGTGGCGAAGCAGGCGATTGCTTTAACAGATGGACTCGATCTTTTGGAAATGATCGAGAAGGGGTATTTTGGTAATTTTACCAAATACCATCTTGGTGACGTTTTGACTAAGCCGCGGCACGGGTAGGCACATGGTGAAGCGGTTTAGATCAATCGACGATGAAGACGGCACTTTAATATGCGTGCGTGTGTATTCCGTTGATGTTGGGCCTTAACGGAAGCCCATTAGGGTAAATCTTCTCTAAGGTTTTAGGGTTAGAGGTTACCCTATAAAAGAAGCTGAGATGGAATATTCTGGGGGGCTTTTGGAGCCTGTGGCGGCGCCCCCAAAACTTGTGTCTTTGGTTGAAAATTAGGTTGAGGCGGCGGCTCTCGCCTATGACGCAGAGGCTTTGGCGGCGGTGAGCCTGAAAATCCGGATCTTGTCGGCGGCTGGATGCGTAGCGCCCGTGAAAAATGCTGAGCTTCTTGATTTTTTCCTTGATTGCTGTTTTGCCTATTGCTATGAGCGATCTCTTGATTTGATCTGGCAGCACTTGTTTATTGCTGTGTCCCATCGGCTTGTGGTAAATCGAATTCACTGCTTTGAATCTGTGTGGTTGATGCGGGAAATCTGAGCGCCTGTAGTGGTCTCCGTAGAAACCGATGCTTGGTGGTAGACAAAATCAAGATCCCAGTGATTATTTTATTGCTTGTCTACTACTCATCTTTGACTGCTTGGGCTGCTCGTTGATGCATGAAAGTTTTGTTCGCTGTGCACCCGAGAAAAAGAAGCCCGGATGTGCGGCTGCTCCCCATGCAGAAATAGGAGTTTTGGGTGGCGGCCTGATGTGTTGGTAGTGTTGGAAGAATAATTCATCTATCGTACTGACGGGGCCCGCCTCTCAGAAGACACGCATACAGACCCGAGAAATGCTATTGTGCTCATAAAAGACTGTAGTACCCCTTGCTTGTACTCATAATGTAACTATCCCCCAAGGGGTATTCACATCATTTATGCAGGCTTGGGAGCCTATAAATACCCCGTGTATCCCTCCTTTCAAAGGGATGGATCTCTTGAGCAATAAAGAAACATGTTCAAACTGGTGAGCCCTCGGGGGCTCCCTCTCCGGAGGTAACCCCCCGTTGGCTCACCGACAGGAGTAGGGCGGTCCTCTCGGACCCCCGAACCTGTATAAATCCTCATGTCATTTCTTACTCTCGTGGACGAGGGCCCGTTAGACGGCCGACGTCCACCCCCTCACTCGTGTTTGGTTTTTACACCTACAACATTGGCGCCGTCCGTGGGGACGTAGCTAATCGATGAAAGGCTATGTCTCCTACCAAAAAATACTCTAAGTCTACGAAACCTCCTCCGGCTCCGAAGGGTGGTGATCTCGTGGACGACCCATCCACTCTTTGGAGGAGCCCCAGCCGAGCACCCTCGTCGGAGATTAGGGCCATCCACCTTGGGATGGCAACGTCCTACATGCCCTGGGGCTCCCACGCGCGTCCTCCTCCCTTGTGCGGGTCGATGCGAGGCCCAGCCAAGAGCAAGCGATTCAAGACACCCTCATAGCCGAAGGCTAAGGATTACAGGGCCAACCATCACCCCGGGACGCATAGCGTCCATGCGGCGCGGCGATGAAGGCTCGCTCGAGGCTACCCCTAACGTGCTCTTTGTTGGGGACAGTCCCACATATAAATCTCGTATGGGCTCTCAAGACACTTTCCTCCAAGGGATTTCACCCCGTGGTGTGTAGGGTGTACGACCTCTGCGGTCTCCCCTAACAAAAGTCCATGGTGTCTTGGGCGTCCGTCGCCTCCACCATGGCGGCTCATGTCCTACTGGACCTAGGGCATGAGCGACCACCCCCGTGGTGCATAGGGCGTACGACCTCCGCGGTCTCCCCTAACAAAAGTCTATGGTGGCTTGGGCGTCCGTCGCCTCCACCATGGCGGCTCATGTCCTACTGGACCTAGAGCATGAGTGACCACCCTCGTGGTGCGTAGGGCGTACGACCTCCGCGGTCTCCCCTAACAAAAGTCCATGGTGGCTTGGGCGTCCGTCGCCTCCACCATGGCGGTTCGTGTCCTACTGGCCCTAGGGCATGAGCGACCACTCTCGTAGTGCGTAGGGCGTACGACCTCTGCGGTCTCCCCTAGCAAAAGTCCATGGTGGCTTGGGCATCCGTCACCTCCACCATGGCGGCTCGTGTCCTACTAGACCTAGGGCATGGCGACAACTTTGTCGATACCAAGTTGATGGATGTGTTGAGGACTCGTCCCCCTTAGACTCCAGGCCACGCGCCGAACGACCTCTGAGTCCCCGCACACCTAGCTTCATTGCTTCGCAAGGGTTAACCACTCTCATGCATTCCCGATCATAACAAAAAACCCACATACGGGGTAAAAGGGCTTCATTGCCCTCATAATTTGGTGCCTCACGACTTAGCCTCGTGGGCGCCACCGGTGTGCCCATGACATACTGTCAAGGGCACACGTCCAGGGTGCCCGTGAGTTAGCCTCATGGGCACCTCCAAGTCCACTAGAGGCTACCACCCCTAGTGGCCATTCAGTGCCCCACGACTTAGCCTCGTGGACGGCACAGATATGCCCGTGACTTACTGTCAGGGGCACACGTCTAAGGTGCCCATGAGTTAGCCTCATGGGCACCTCCAAGTCCACTGGGGGGCTACCATCCCTAGTGGCCATTCGGTGCCCCACGACTTAGTCTCGTGGACGCCCCACCAATGTGCCTATGATTTAGTGTTGTGGGCACACCTTCAAGATACACATGAGTTAGCCTCATGGGCACCTCCAAGTCCACTGGGGGGCTACCACCCCTATGGGCCATTCGGTGCCCCACGACTTAGTCTCGTGGCCACCCCTTTGATATGTCCATGACTCAGTCTCATTGGCAGCTCGAATCATGTACCGTCGACTTGGCTCGAATATTGATCAAGGACCATCATGCTCGCATAAGGCTATCACCTCGGAGATCTTAGTATCAAAAGTGATGGGACTCTACTAGTCCCTCGGCAACACTTCGATCAATGCTCATGTCAAATGAATGTTATCTTGCTACAAGAAATAAGTGTTGATCATTCTCTCTTTCCCGCAGAGACGCTCGTGTTATCTACCTGTCACTGACAACGTTTCTAGCTCGAGCTGCGACGATTATGAGGAGTTCTACTTCGACAACCCTCATCAAGCCACGGAGCAAGAGGAGGACAACTTCACCTACATGGGCCTCACTTCGACGCGCCGCCCGCCTCGAAGGCTATGCCTCGGCTCGGTGGCCTCGCGTCCAAGACTTCACCTACAAAGGCTTCGCAGTGATGCGCCGTCCACCTCGAAGGCTATGCCTCGGCTCGGCGACCCCTCGTCTGCGACTTCGCTTATGTAGGCTTCACTCTGACGCACCGCCGACCTCGAAGGCTATGCCTCGGCTCGGCGGCCTCGCGTCCAAGACTTCACCTACTTAGGCTTCACTTCGACGCACTGCCCGCCTCGAAGGCTATGCCTTGGCTCGGCGGCCTCGCGTCTAAGACCTCACCTACTTAGGCTTCACTTCGACGCACCGCCAGCCTCGAAGGCTATGCCTTGGCTCGGCGGCCTCGCGTCTAAGACCTCACCTACTTAGGCTTCACTTCGACGCACCGCCGGCCTCGAAGGCTATGCCTTGGCTCGACGGCCTCGCGTCTAAGACTTCACCTACTTAGGCTTCGCTTCGACGCACCGCCGGCCTCGAAGGCTATGCCTTGGCTCGGCGGCCTCGCGTCCAAGACTTCGCCTACTTAGGCTTCACTTCGACGCATCGCCGGCCTCGAAGGCTATGCCTTGGCTCGGTGGCCTCGCGTCTAAGACTTCACCTACTTAGGCTTCGCTTCGACGCACCGCCAGCCTCGAAGGCTATGCCTCGGCTCAGCGGCCTCGCGTCCAAGACTTCGTCTACATAGGCTTCACTTCGACGCGCCGCCCGCCTCAAAGGCTATGCCTCGGTGGGACGGCCCTGCATTCAGTACCTCACCTTCAGGACTGGAAAAACGAAAACCATGCAACACGAAGGGCCAGCGAGAAGCGGCAATTTGGTACCCGCCCTCGCGTGGAGCACTCACGCGATATGAAGCACAAGATAAGTCCAAGTCTTTGGGCGCCCGCGTGCCCATCAAGCCAAAATGGGCTAATTCGTAGATGCCCTTGCGAGTATTCCTCAGCCCTCGTGCCTCGCACTGCGACGAGCTGGAATTTGGCCAAGTCTACATCAAGTATTCGGTGCCCAAGGGACAGGGAGGGCTAGTGTTGAGGAATCCTACCGCCTCACTAAGGCCCGAGCTCTGGCCTCGAGGCACCTTCGCGCCATGCCATCACAACACCCTCGTGGCGGCCTCGCGACCGCGGTGCCCTTTCCCCCTACGGCGGCCTTGCGCCTAAGGTGTCCTCGCCCCTCACGGTGACCTCGCGCCCGTGGCGCCTTCGACCCTCGCGGCGCCCTCGACCCTCGCAGCATCCTCGGGGCCCTCGCACCACCCTCGGGGCCCTCGCACCATCACAACCCCCTCGCGGCGGCCTCGCGACCGTGGTGCCCTCGCCTCTCGTGGCGGCCACGCGCCCAAGGTGCCCTCGCCCCTCGCGATGGCCTTGCGCTCGTGGTACCCTCACCCCTCGCGGCGCCCTCGAGCTGCCCTCGACCCTCGCGGCGCCCTCGAGGCCCTCGCACCATCACACCATCACGACCCCCTCATGGCGGCCTCGCGACCGTAGTGCACTCGCCCCCCGTGGCGGCCTCGCAACCAAGGGCCCTCGCCCCTCGCGATGGCCTCGCGCCCGTGGTGCCCTCGCCCCTCGCGATGGCCTCGCGCCCGTGGTGCCCTCGCCCCTCGCAGTGCCCTCGACCCTCGCGACGCCCTCAGGGCCCTCGCACCCTCACGCGCCCTTACGGTGCCCTCGCGCCTTGGGGTCTCGACCAATCGCGCCCAGACGCTAGCACCTCACCGATTCCTGATAGTTCGCATAACCAGGCTGAGCGCTGGCACCTGCAGTCATGGCACGACATCCAAATTTACTCACATCAGTTTTTACAGCATCCAAACAAAGTATTTGCAAACGCCCTGGGAGGCGGATGCCCGACACCCGGTGCCTTGAAAAATCCTCCTGCGCCCTGGCGAGCAAACGCCCAGATCTCATGAACAAAAAAGGGAGAGAGCGTGAAGAACAACATCTGGTTCAACACAAATTGACAACAGCTTGGCAGCATTTAAAAAAAATCCTTGAACACATGCTGTTGTAGCTTCACGCTTGATGCCTCCATGACGTCGAGCTTGTCCTTGCGGCCAAGGCTGCCGCGCCGAGTGCCCAAGTCCCACCGCGGAGGCCGCCGTGAGTACCCATCCACAACACACACGGTGCTCGGCCGGTTTGGACCTCGAGCTAAGCCGTCACATCGCCCTTACCACCACCCAGTCGACTGCCCTTGTCGCCAGAGCTGCCCGGCGTGCGCTCCTGCCCACACCGGTGGTGGTTTAGCCCCGGGTGGAGGCTGTGGAGATGAGGCCGGCGGAGACGACAAGCCCAGATCCAGACGCAGCTGGGTGGATCCAGGCCCTTCCTTGCCAGATTTGGCATGGAAACCGCCGCATCTGGAGGCCAGGGAGGTAGAGGAGGCCACCGTCAACTTGTTAGCCGCCGCCGTCGCCTTGAGCCCCTACCTGGCGCGCCAAGAAGCCACGCGGGCGGGCGCAGGAGCCAGGCCGGGAACGGCGGCGGTGCCGGCAGCCACGCGGACCATGCGATGCTCAAGGCCCATTCGATCAAGAAATCACCGGGCCGCGGCGCGCAAGCCAAAGCGGCCTGACGGCGAGTCTTGGGGCCGAGCCACGAGTTGTCGTGGGCGCCTAGAACCAGGAAAAAGAAGCCTATGGGGAGATGGAAGAAAGAATGGAGAAGAAAGAGGAAGTTTTGGCTGGCTGATAAGATAAGGATGGCAACATGTTTCGGCCAAGCAAATGAAGAGAGAGAGAACAAGATAAAAAGAGAGCCTCTTGCCTTGGATTCCACGGGACTGAAAAATATTGTGTGTGCTTGCTTTGGATTCCCACGAGCTGGTTCCATAGGCATATCACATGGAAAAAGCAAAAGGAGCCCTCTGCAGCTAATGGTCGTGAGAGTCTGGCCTCACATAGAGAGCTGCATCGAAACAGAAATGTGCAGGGACAGCTGGCCCTCATCCAAAAGGAAATTTCGAGAATCCAATGCCTGGTCAATATTGTGACTGGAAGCCAACGATTCGTAGCACACATTTCCAAAGTGCCACACCGACCATTCAGATTGGCATAATATGGTATTTTCGAAGTGCATTTTTGGACGCAACCACAGTTCAAATCTGTTAGTACTTTCTGAAATATCAATCTCTACGCGAAAAGCACAATTCAAGATTGCCCCTCTGGCGTTCCCCCAAAACACCAAGGGGCAGGGGGGCTAGTGTTGGAAGAATAATTCATCTATCATACTGACGAGGCCCGCCTCTCGGAAGACACGACATCTGAGACAGAAATGCTATTGTGCTCATAAAAGACTGTAGTACCCCTTGCTTGTACTCATAATGTAACTATCCCCCCAAGGGGTATTCCCGTCATTTGTACAGGCTTGGGAGCCTATAAATACCCCGTGTATCCCTCCTTTCAAAGGGATGGCTCTCTTGAGCAATAAAGAAACATGTTCAAACTGGTGAGCCCTCGGGGGCTCCCTCTCCGGAGGTAACCCCCCGTTGGCTCACCGACAGGAGTAGGGCGGTCCTCTCGGACCCCCGAACCTGTATAAATCCTCGTGTCATTTCTTACTCTCGTGGACGAGGGCCCGTTAGACGGCCGACGTCCACCCCCTCACTCGTGTTTGGTTTTTACACCTACAACAGGTAGTACCCTGAAAAATCTTTGGTTTGATTGCATTTTTGCCTCTTGCCGCTTGCGTGTATCTGGAGAGTAGCGGCTTGTAGAACCTCAGTGTGGCGGCGCTGTGAGCGACCACAAAAATCTGGTTTCCCATCATTTGGATCTGCCATCTGGTGCGCTTGTAGAATCCCGGAGCAGCGTCCGCAAAAACCAAGTCTGAGCGGCGTTCTGATCTCCGCCCGCAAAAACCGTAGGTTCTGGCGATTTACTGTTTCAGAGTTATTTATTTCTTTTGCCTTTTGTGTGAGAGTGGTGTCTTGCAGCGTGGTGCACCCATAGAAAAGAGGAGCCCCATGGGCGGCTGTCCCTAGGCAGAGAATCAGAGTGGTGCAGCAGTTTTGCATTGAATTTTGATTTTATTACTGCCTTGTCTGCTCATTGTCCTTCTTTTTTGAAACCTTGATTCACTGTTTGATCAGGAGTGCATTGTTGATTTGGTGCTGGTGACCGCCCAGAAAAGCAGAGCTCCGTGCGGCACCTGAAAAATTGGGAGTAGCGCCTGTAGGTGTTGGCGACTCGGGCTTGAGCCATTTGTTTGCGGTTGGCGAAATTAGGAGTTCGGGCAGCGGTGTAGTTTTGTTGTCTCATCGGTTTGGGGATTTCATTGCTTTAGCTTTCTTTGTTTTGTCTGGCGCCCAAAATGCTGGTAGAAACAGATCGGTGCGGTGGCTATTGTTGATTGCCCCTAAGATCGCTCTATTGATTGCTAGTGAGGTGATTTGCTAGCGATTGTTACTCTGATTTTGATTTGTTTTTAGTCTGCGGTTTACGCGAGAGAGCCTGACGTGCGGTTGTGAGATATTTTGATCTTTTGTGTCGGGTTTGATCGAATTCAACACAGTCATCCGTTGTGCTCAGATATAGATCTTCATAGCTTTTATAGCTATTGGAGTGAAAGTAGTGTTGAGTTTGATCAAGATGAAAAATAGAGAAAGCGTCTATTCACCCCCCCCTCTAGTCGCCTTTCCGGTCCTACAGATGACCTTCTGAGAAATTAAGTTATAGAAATAACACAACCTCAAGATTGCCGCTCGGACCTTGTTCGGCAGCTCTTCTAAAAGTAAGCACGCCATTAATGTACTCTTGACTCACACGGTTCACACCGTACATCCAGTTTCGGTTCATCTATGCTACGCATGTAACAAATTAGTGTCAAATTAGATTAATAAACCGCAAGTACGTACTCTTCCTATTTACCAAACATACTTAAATTGATTAGCGATTAATTTATAGCAAATATAAAGGGTTATAGATCGTTTCCCTCAGAGCAAACGACGAAAATACCAAATATCTCTCGAGAATCCTCTCCTTCTCCTCCCTTCCTCCTCTCATTCTCCTCCCTTCCCTCTCTGTCGGCGGCGCAGTGGGGGAGGACCTGGTGGCAACTCAAATTGGAATGGGCAGGGGTGGTCTGTCAGGACCTCTCTGTCAGCGGTGCAATGGGGGAGGACCTAGTGGCGGCTCAAATGGGAATGGGTAGGGGTGGTCTGTTGGGACCAGGTATTTGTAATGCCAGCCTATCACAGATGGTTCTTATCACGAACCGTCTGTGATACTCACCTATCACAGACGGTTTTGTAAAAGAACTGTCTGTGATAGTTCACAGACAGTCTTTCTTGAGAACCGTCTGTGATACCCAAGAATATCACAGATGGTTCTTTAATAGAACCGTCTGTGATAGGTCACAGACGGTCTTTGTTGAGAACCGTCAGTGATACCGGAGATTATCACAGACGGTTCTTTAGTAGAACCATCTGTGAATTATCACTGACGATTCTATTAAACAACCGTCTGTGATAGGCACAGACGGTTCGTAATAAGAACCGTCTGTGATAGGCTAGCACTGCAAATGCCTGGTCCCGACAGACCCAACACAGACGGTTCCTTTTGAACCGTCTGTGATGAGGCGTCTACTATTGCATGTTTTGTAGTAGTGACAGGTATTCCAACAACGGTGCCCCATACAATTCGCAGAACAAGACTCCATCGTTACCAAACAATATGATCAGCACATAACACAGAAGGTTGGTACTATTGCCACTTAGATACCACCTAATGTATTTTTCTCATTACACTAGCTTAGTCTTTTTGTTACACTACCCGTATATATACGCCTTATTATACTCACAACAAAATTATTGTTTCCTTAAATTCCACATTTTCACATAGTGTTGCTGAAAATGCAGCTACAAATGGAAACCACTAAACAATGGTCTGCATCAACAAGCACACCTTCAGACATCTCTTTATTAGAACAGCCACAAAAGACCATCTCCAGGATAACATCAACGGAACACTTCATGGTAAATACCATGCTCAACAACAATTTAGAACTCCATTCTGTTCTAATGTAGTACATTCTCTTTTATAATGACGTAGTCAACTCGTTCTCAAACAACCGAAAAAGGTTTGTCACTCCAAGATAAAACTCCTCCAAAAATGGATGATATTCCCCTGTGTAACGTCCCGTTTCTCCTAGATTCTTGCCCAGTTTTCAAAATAAAAGTAACCATTTGGCTTTGTTGAGAATCCAAAGCTTAACCTGACATTTTGAAAATTTGGAGAACTTAACTTGAATTAATCAAACCATAACTAAGCTCTTGGTTGGTGCTCTCTGCTGGTTGTGGCTCTGTTGTTTCTTCGCTGCCCTTTGGGCTGTGGTTCCTCCGAAGCTTCTCAGTGTACCTCTTGGTTTATCTTTTCTTTTGTAACCTCCTTTGTTAGTTTGAATCGCTTTGAGATTCAAACCTCCCTCTCTGTTTTATCTCACCCCTTTGCTCAGACCTCTCCTTGCTCAGATCTGGCAGTTAGGACCTCCTCTCTGGAGATCTTAACCGCTCAGACCTCCCCTTGCTCAGATCTGGCCGTTAGGACCTCCTCTCTAGAGATCTTAACCGCTCAGACCTCCCCTTGCTCAGATCTGGCCATTAGGACCTCCTCTCTGGAGATCTTAACAGCTCAGATCTCTCCTTGCTCAGATCTGGCCGTTAGGACCACCTCTCTAGAGATCTTAACCACACAGACCTCCCCTTGCTCAGATCTGGCCGTTAGGACCTCCTCTCTGGAGATCTTAACCGCTCAGACCTCCCCTTGCTCAGATATGGCCGTTAGGACCTCCTCTCTGGAGATCTTAACCGCTCAGACCTCCCCTTGCTCAGATCTGGCCGTTAGGACCTCCTCTCTGGAGAGCTTAACCGCTTAGATCTCCCCTTGCTCAGATCTGGCCGTTAGGACCTCCTCTCTGGAGATCTTAACCGCTCAGACCTCCCCTTGCTCAGATCTGGCCGTTAGGACCTCCTCTCTGGAGATCTTAACCGCTCAGACCTCCCCTTGCTCAGATATGGCCGTTAGGACCTCCTCTCTGGAGATCTTAACCGTTCAGACCTCCCCTTGCTCAGATCTGGCCGTTAGGACCTCCTCTCTGGAGAACTTAACCGCTCAGACCTTCCCTTGCTCAAATCTGGCCGTTAGGACCTCCTCTCTGGAGATCTTAACCGTTCAGACCTCCCCTTGGTTAGATCTGACCGTTAGGACCTCCTCTCTGGAGATCTTAACCGCTTAGACCTCCCCTTGCTCAGATTTGTCCGCTAGGACCTCCCTCTTGGAGATCTTAGCCGTCCAGGTCCTTCCTTCGTTGGATCTAAAGGTCTCGACCTCCTTAGGTCCAAGACCTCCCTAGCGCTTGGACCCACCGTTGGCTCCTAAGGACCGTTCGATGCTGTTTGGATGGCCGGATCCTAAGGGCACGCTCGCTGGTCCGAACGTCCCCTTTCCCTCCCAGCTGTCCGATCTAAATCAGACGGCCTGGTGTCATTGACCTGTTCTCTTGGTCCGAACGGCCCCCCTTTGTTTTGCACCATCCGATCTTGATCTAACGGCCTCAGCCTTTCCCCGCGTATCCTTGCCTCCGCGGACCTCCCTGCGCCTTTTGATCTGGACCGTTCAGGTCCTCCCCATTGAGAGCTTGACAGTTAGACCACCCTTTTTGGAGATCTAACCGTCAGGACCTCCCCCCTTTTGATTGTTTTGGACCTCCCATCAGGACCTTCCCCTTTTTGAGTGTTTTGGACCTCCCGTCCAGGACCTCCCCCTTTTGAGTGTTTTGGACCACCCGTCCAGGACCTCCCCCTTTTGCGTGTTTTGGACCTCTCGTCCAGGACCTCCCCCTTGAGTGTTTTGGACCTCCCGTCCAGGACCTCCCATCTGAGTGCTTTGGACCTCCTGTCCAGGACCTCCCAGTGGTCTCTTCCGAGACAGCCCTTGCAGTGGGGCCACCCCTTTGACCAGTGGTGCACCCTTGTTGACTGGCCCCACTCGTCAGCCCCACTCAACCTTGTTATTATTGCTCCTACCTCAGAACTCTGTGCACATTTAATAGGTGTCGGATCACATTAAATACAGTCACATCTGAGGTACCTTATTTTAATTCTTTTAGGGGCAAGCCCTATCCTAGCTACCCCGATTGCCAACACGTCATTGAGCCCTTTCTTGGTGCACTCCACCAACTCTGGCTATATATAGCCTGGGCAAGCTTTCATTTGCCACCTTTGCTCATTCCCGGCTTCCTTGTCTCCTTTGCCTGGTTTTCTCCTGGTGCAAGATCTCCCAGGAGCTCGGTGAGGCTGTGTTGAGCCTCTTGGTTTTCCTGTTCTTGCCGAGTTGGTTTGAGTTCCTTTTGTGTCTTTTGAAGTTCTTTGGCTTTGTGTGGTTTTGCTTATTTGGTTTTTTGCGAACGTGTAGATCACGAGTTCGAGGAGTTCTTGGATCCAGCCCTCCCAGCCGAAGGTTCTCCACTGCTTGACCAAGGCAAGACACAGACCTCCTTTTGATCATATTGAACTTAGCTTTGCAAATATATTTTGGTTTTACTTTATCAATGCATGGCTATCCTTATAAGAAATGTTTGGGCTGTAGTTACTTGCCTACTTGTTGTTATGCCCCTTTTATCTCTTGTTCTAGACATGATGACATGTTTCCCTTGTATGCCTTAGGTTGGGTATTTAGTTGGTGTTCCTTGTTACTTGCCAACCGGGGGCCGTAGGTTTATATAGCTTTGCTCTAGAAACCGTGGTTCTACCATATCATGTTACATTCTTAATAATATTGACTAATGATCTATGGAATCTGTGGTCGGTGCCACTGTTAAGCAGCTATGGCAGGATGCCTAAGTTGTGTTGACGGTGGTGTGAGACTTCTTTGTTAAAACCGTTGTGCCAAGACTGGGTGGTCTTTTGGCAAAGGTAATGACAAAGTGTTTTGCTGAGGCAAGAAGGCAGGAAGTGAGTAGTGGGTGCTTTGCACATTGGGGTTGTGGAAGTCTTGCCTTAGCACAATTAAGGACTCAACTTTGTGTCTGTTGATCTGGGCCAATCAGTGCAACCACAAGATCATTTTATGGGGATGGTCCGGGCTGAATAATTAGCAATGAGATGGCTTGGAGCTGTTGTGGTTGAGCATGTGATTCGTTGGCGCAAGAGGGGGCACCCCATAACCCTGCGGACTTCTAGACCAAAGGGGGGAATTGCATAACCTTAGCGGGCAGCTCCGAGCCAGTTCAAAGCTTTCTAAAGGCCTTGCCGCGCTCTCTAGACTGCTCACCATCGGAAGTGAGCAAGGGTGACCGGAACCCGTCCCGCTAGAGAGACCGTGGATTGTGGGTAAAGTTGTAGACCTCTGCAGAGTGTAAAATCTATTCGAATAGCCAAGTCCTTGGTCATGGACATGCCTGGTGAAAATGGTGCAAGGGGTAGTGTTTCTAAAAGTTTGTGCCACTGGACACTTCAGCGGGATGCCCTGACTTTGCCTCGAAGAGACCTTGGCCGGCTCCAGAGGGGTCGGGGTTGGCTCGGGTAGTGGTCCAAGGGTTGGTTCGGACCTCTGGAGTGGGTGCTCTAGGGTGGTTTTTGGGTGAGGTTCTGGTCATGGGTGCGACCAGACCACCTCCTTTTGGTTGTGGTTGTGAGCTGGTGCTCACTCCCTCTTTGCAAAATCAAATGTATTATATGCTATTGTTTCAACTTGCTGCTTTTCAATCTACTTATGTTATTGCTAACCAAACATGGCTTTGCGCAATCTAACCATACAGCTCTCAATTGGTAAGCCTTCGCATGAATATTACGTGCATAAATGCTCCCTGTGTCTTGCTGAGTACATTCAAAGTATTCATGGCTTAAAGCCCTGTGTCAAAGCAGATTTTGAAGATGATCAAGTGCAGGGCAGTGTAGACCTCTTTGAGGAGGAGTTCTTCGATGATTTGTCTTTGCCTAGGGCGTCCTCCACTCGACGACTGTGGGCTTGCCGGATGGCCTTTACGTGCTTTTGGGGCTTTTGCTTTGGAGCTCTTTTGTTGCTGGCTGTAAGTCCTTGTCGGTTTTTGTAAGCCCTTAGTGGCAGACCACTTGTGTACAAGCTTGACCATAAGGTCCTGTTTAATATTAAGCTTAATTTGTCTACTTCATCTTTTGTTTGACCTGGTGGTTGTGATGTGTGACGACCCTCCCTGTCATGTACCGTAAGAGGTCCGGGAGGACTATTTTTTTTTCTTTTGAGCTGCGGTGCCACCACAGAGAGGAGTGGTAGCATCGCACGGTGCATTCCCGAGGAGGTCTGCCAGGACGTCCCAGGAGGTCTTCAGGACCTCCTGGAGGTCTTGGCCCGCCACTGACCTCCCAGGAGGTCTTCAAGACCTCCTGGAGGTCTTGGCCCGCAACCCTCGGTAGCACCTCTAGGTACATCACTAGAGAGGTCCGATAGGACCTCCCAGGCTAAGTCCCGTAGGACCTCCTGGAGGTCCTGTCCCTGTGCATCCGAGCTAGTCCCAGGACAATAGAAGCTAGCTCGCACAAGAACACAAGCTAAGATCACAACCACGAGGTCAAACAAAGATGAAGCAGACAAATTAAACTTAATATATAACAGGACCTTATGGTCAAGCTTGTTAACAAGAGGTCTGCCACAGAGGGCTTACAAAACCAACAAGGACTTACAACTGGCAACAAGGAGCTCTAAGGCTCCAACACCAAAAGCACACAAAAGCCATCCAACAAGCACCACAGGCTGTCGGGTGGAGGACGTCCTAGGCAGCTGGATCATCGAAGAACTCCTCCTCAAAGAGGTCTGCACTGCCCTGCACTTGATCATCTTCATAATCTGCTTTGACATTGTGGCTTAAGCCATGAGTACTTTGAATGTACTCAGCAAGTCACAGGAGCAATTATGCAATAATATTCATGCAAGGGCTTACCAATTGAGAGTCAGAAGGTCGGTTTATGCAAAGCCAAGTTTTGACAATAATAACAATAATAGATTGAAAAGCAGCAAGGTAAAACAATAGTACATAATACATTTGATGTTGAAAGAGTGGAGTGAGCACCAACTCACATCCACAACAAGCATGGAGAGGTCTGGTCACACCAGTGGCCAGGTCCTCACCCAAAAACCACTCTAGAGCACCCACTCCAGAGGTCCGAACCAGCCCCTGGACCACCACCCGAGCCAACCCTGACCCCTCTGGAGCCGGCTAAGGTCTCTTCGAGGCAAAGCCAAGGCATCTCGCTGAAGTGTCCAGTGGCATAAATTTTGAAACAACTACCCCTTGCACCATTTTCACTGAGCATGTCCATGACCAAGGACTTGGCTATTCGAATAGATCTTTCACTCTACAGAGGTGTACAACTTTACCCACAATCCACGGTCTCTCTAGCGGGACGGGTTCCGGTCACCTTTGCTCACTTCCTACGGTGAGCAGTCTAGAGAGCGCGGCAAGGCCTTTATAAAGCTTTGAACTGACTCGGGCTGCCCGCTAAGGTTTCGCAATCCCCTCCTGTGGTCTAGAAATCCACAGGGTTATGGGGTGCCCCCTCTTGCGCCAACGAATCACACGCTCCACCACAACAGCCCCAAGCCAACTCATTGCTAATTATTTAGCCCAGACCATCCCCATAAAATGATCTTGTGGTTGCACTGTTTGGCCCAGATCAATAGACACAAAGTTAAGTCCTTAATTGTGCTAAGGCAAGACTTCCACAAACCCAAATGTTCATAGCACCCGCTACTCACTCCCTGCCTTCTTGCCTCAGCGAAACCTTTTATAATTACCCTTGCCAAAAGACCACCCAGTCTTGGCACAACAGTTTTAACAAAGTGGCCTCACACCACAGTCAACACAACTTAGGCATCCTGCCATAGTCGCTAATGAAGGCACCGACCACAAGTTCCATAGCTCATTAGTCAAGATTATTAGGAATGAAACACGATTCACCATCCCACGATTGCTAGAGCGAAGCAATACATAAACTACGGTCCCATGTTGGCATATAACAAGAAATACCAACTAAATAACCATCCTAGGGCTCACAAGGTGAACATAACAACATGATAAGGACAAAGAACAAAGGAGGCATTACAGCAAGTAGGAAAGTAACTACAGCCCAAACCTTTTCTTGTAAACATAGCCATGCATGATAAAGTAAAACCAAAATACATTTGCAAAACTAGGTTCAAAATGATCAAAAGGAGGTCTGTAGGTGTGACATCCCAAATGTATAATTAGGGTTATTCAAGCATAATTATATGTGTAGAAATTAAAACTTTTTCTCACATCTTGAAAAACCCTAAAATCTCATGTGATTCTTGTCCAAGAGTTGTGTCATCCAAAAACACAAAGCTCTTGTTGACCAAAAGTCAAATTCATATTCCATCCATCTTAAATCTTGTGCCAATCAATTGGAAATATTTTCCCTTGGTCCAAAAACTGATGTGGGACCCCTCTGAAAAATATCATGAGTTATAACACTTGTTGATGATTTTTGGAGGCAAAACAATCCTTTAAACAACCTTCATGAATTTCCTGAGAAAAATGCAGTGCATAATAACCTCTGAAAATTTTATGCACGGTTAAGCTCTTTGTCAGCAAGCTCCTGTAAAATTTCATGAATTTTGGAGTTGAAATGCTATCCCAAACAATTCTGTTAAGTCTCATTGTTAGAAACTAAATTTAAAAGCCTACACTTGTTCCTTGGGCTAGCCATGTTCAAGCTGGTCCAGCCCAACCATGTCTGCACCTCAGCAGACCTCATCCCCACCTTGATCAGGTCGTAGCTGTTGGATCTACATCCAACCGCCACGACCTCCTCTTAGGTCAACACTGCAAGGACCTCCCAACCTTGTCCTGGTCATAGCCCTTGGATTAACATCCAACCGGCCCTGACCTCCCCTGGCTATCAAACCTCAAAAACCACCTTCCACCTTGTTGAGGTCTTGGCCCTTGGATTCAAGATCCACGGCCCCGACCTCCCCTCCTTTGTTAAGCTAAGCAAACATCCCACCTACATGAGGTCACACCGTTGGATCAAAGATCCACGGTCATGACCTCCCCAGTGTCAAACCTCAAAGTCTACATCCCACCTTGATGAGGTCACACCATTGGATCAAAATCCATGGCCACGACCTCCTCTGGCTTATCACACGGCAAGGTCCTCCGCCTTGGTGAGGTCGTAGCCCTTAGATCTAAATCTAAAGGCCATGACCTCCCTTGTGCGTTGCGCAAGCTCAGGACCTCCACCTCTTTTGATCGTAGCCCTTAGATCTAAATCTAAAGGCCATGACCTCCCTTGTGCGTTGCGCAAGCTCAGGACCTCCACCTCTTTTGATCGTAGCCCTTAGATCTAAATCTAAAGGTCCTGACCTCCCTTGCCTGTTGCGCATCATATCAGACCTCCCCGGTCATTGTGTGCCCTTGGATTTAAATCCAAAGGCCATGACCTCCCCTCATGTCTTTTGATCGCGTGCGGTTAAGTCCTCACTGGAGGTCCGCACCGTTGGATGGAGATCCAACGCTTTGGACCTCCTGTCCCTTTTCCTCACGTGCGTTTTTGCGATTAAAAAAATCGGAGGCCACGACCTCCCCACCCTTGATCGTGTGGCTGGGACCTCCTCCCGACCACTTAAAACATAACGGTTCAAAATTGGATCCGATGGTTAGGACCTCTCCTGTGTCTTATCCAGCGGTCACCAAGACCTCCTGTTCTTCTCCTTCCTCTGCGCGCATCTGGCTCATGTGATGCTTTAATGCGTGTCGACCATGGGGTACATTATAACAGACTCTTTGTTGACCGCATTTAATCTTGAGTCAACTTTCCGCCTCATTGGTCACCAAGCCTTGTCACCTTGTCAACCTTTATGTCTTGTCCACCCCATGAACCAACCCGTGGGCTAAGCTCACCATGGAGCTTAGCCCCACTCATAACCTTCACCTCGGTCTATAAGTCACCCCGGAATCCTCCTTGGCTTCCTTTGCACACAATTGACCTCGGCCTTGCACTTGTGCGTGGTGAGCTCCTCATCCCAAACTCACCTCCCATCTTGGCTGCCATTGTTGATGTCCTTGGAGCTCCTCGGTGAGACAAGGGTTCCAGTGGCTCCCTCCTTCAAACCTTGCTCACTTTTGCTCCAGAAAACCTCTTGGAAGTTAACCCTAACTTGAATTGTTTGGGCATTTTTCAGAGGTGGACAAAGTCGAGCTTGGAGTTGGTGCCTTGGGCTGTGAAGCTTCACTGCCTTCCCCAACTCCGGTCATCACCTCCACGACCTCCCGAGCACCTTAGGACCTCCAGGTACACCTCCTGTTGGTCCTTTAGATGCTGGCACCCGCTTGAATGCATGTTGCGGAGCTTAAGTTTTGGCACACGCTGATTGTCGCGCTGAGCTCCATTTTGCATTTTCGTATTTTGGCCGTCGGGTTGTGTTTGTCCTCTCCGGCTCGCGGCGATTAAAACCGTCGTCGCCGTCGAGAATGAGTCCATGGTGTGCGCAACACTATTGCGCACACGGGATGTCCTTGGTTCTCGCCGGCGAGGTCTACATCGCCATGATGACCAAATCTTTGAGCTCGGTCTTTGTCGGACACGGCGGCACCGTTGTCGTTTTAGGACAGAGATTTGCCGTGTTTAATGCGGTCATCAATTGCTCAATCTTGCAATCATTGGTTGGGTCTTGATGTTCTTAAATCCACCAATTATTGTGCGCGATTAAGACCTCCAGCGGACCTCCTTGTGTCCCGGCGCATTAACCTCTTGTCCAAGCACGTGCGTGCGCAAGCACGTGGTTGTGAGCTCGGGACATCGGACCTCCTCCAAGGAAATCTGGGCGTCCAAGACCTCCCTTAGCAATCGTGGCCGTCCTGACCTCCCCGGAGGTGCAGTGATGTTAGATCTATCGCTTAGGACCTCCTCGAGGTCATCTCACCGCTGAGGACCTCCCTTTAGATCTGGTCCGTTCGGACCTCCTTTACGTGTTGTGGTCCGTTGGATCTCCCATCTCTGACGGCCACAACCTCCCCTCACCTCGCGCATGTGAGTTGCTAAGAGGTCCAGGGACCTCTGGACTTCACGTCTTGGCGTGTGTGATGTTCTCTGGGAGGTCTTGAGCCGTTGGATCTGAGATCTGTGGCTCACGTCCTCCCATACCCTTGTGAGTTTTAGAAATTCGGTGAAGTCTTAGTTATAGACTGAAATAAGGTATAGACTTTAGAATTTCATATCTTCTTCGTTTTAAATCCTTTTGAGGTCATTCAAATTGTGTTAGCTCTGTCTTGAACTTAACCTTAATCCAAAAATGATTGTAAGTTGAGTTCAGCTCCAGAGCACGCTTAGCCACTAGGTTTTAAAACTCCTTTGAATATACACTCAAAATTTATGTTTAACTTGTAAAACCCATAACTAATGCTCTGTAGGTTATTTGTGAGTAAACCCAATTTTGTTAGCTTCCTCTAATAATGAACTCACTGTGAGAATTAGTTCTGAGCATGTTGCTGTTATAGAAATGAGGACTTGTGCATTATAATTTTGTTCAAGTTCTTGTTTTTGAAAAATTATAGAAAGTGCATCATAGCTCCAAATGAGGTGAACTCAATTGTGTTATTCATCTCATGAGGTGCTGGTTTTACAATAAAAACCTCAGCCTCACCACTTTTCTAGAAAATGTTGCCTCATAATTAAATTAGTGAATAGTGCAGTTTGGTAATTTTTAGGGCTGAGCAGAATTGTTTTGCTCATATCTTTTGCATTGAGAATCCAAATCCATTGGTTCTTGTTGCAAAATTTCCTAAAATCATCCCTTGCTGCTGTAGAAAATTCAGGGTATTTGGAGTTCGTTTGCTGTGCTGTCTTTGTTGCCTTTCGTCGTTCTTATCGGTTCTTTATCGCTTTTCCGTTAGGTTTCGACATTTGTGGTGATCCCGAGAGTGACCCTGTGCCACAATTTGAGCAACAGCAACCAGGCAAGCAGTTTGATCATTCCATCGTTGTCCCATTACTTTAAAGCTTAATATTTTGTTTTACTTCTATGTATGCATGCTACTTTGTGTTAAATGTCGTTAGTAATCCTATAGTCGCATAATCTGTAGGAATTCTTTATCCTCTACTACCAATGAGCCTAGGTTATTCGCTGTGGTTTGAGCTCGTTGGATGAGCTCTTATCACTTAGTAGTTGCGTTTCCTACTGCTTAGACATGCTTAGCTATCGGTAGTATTGGGCGATCATCGACTTAGTCGATGATCTTGATCACTCAAAAATGATTATTACTCCTACATGTCCAGCACTTGTGCTTTGATTAATTTGTAAAATCAAAAGCTGAAAATAAAAGATTGATTTAGACTTGGGCATATTGGATGGATGGTGCGGTTTTTGGAATGTGGTGGTATGCCTGGATCCCTAAGGACCGAGTACTTGGGTCACTAAGCCAAGCACTTTTGCGTACTAACCACGCGAGGGGCATATGGAACCCCTCTTGACTAAGTACTCTAGGAGGTGTTAATTATGAGCGAGCTCGGTTGGTGTGTTTTCAAAAACAAATGTATATGTATAGTGTGGGAGGGGAGCATTAGCTTCCAGGCAGGTCGTCTAATGTCTCCTTCTCCCCGTGGGTTGTGCAGCTCGTAATTAGCGTTCATCCTTTGGAAAGGTCTCGTAGGACTTAGCCGTGCCAGCACACCTTCGGAAGTGTGCGTAAAGGAAAGGCGATCGGCGTGTGGGTGCAGTGGTACACCTGCGAGGATAAAACTATTCGAATAGCCTCGTCCTAGGTTATGGACATGCTTGGTAAGGTCGTTCAAGACTAGTCTCAAACTTTTAATTAAAACTTGATGGGTTGGTATGAATGGATGTTCATGCTATTGTTGTGGTGACTTGGGTTAGTCACTTCTAGGATTGTTCTTGTTGTTGTTATTATGTTATTATCGCGTTGTTATTCCAACAATTAAAAATGCTTTGTCAAATTGCTTTCAATCTACTATGTTATTGCAAATGAAACTTGCTTTATGCTAAAATGAGTCCAAAGCCTCATCCACTTAAATCAAGCTTGCATGTAGCTAAATTATAGTTCTGTTATCTTACGTCGGTCTTGCGAGTACAATAAACAAGTTATTGTACTCATTTGCTTTGCTTAACAACTTTGTTGCAGAGGAGGTAGAGCCCAAAGGGCTTTACTTTTCTTGTTGTCTTGGTGGTTGGGAGAGCGACTAGCTTGGCGGTCCTGTCGGTTGCCTTGTGGGCTAAAGGCACCTTGGTTGGCTCTTATTTTGGCCATCTTTATGGCACTTTTGCTTCATTGTTATCTTTTTGTAATTATTGTTATTTGGCCTAAGGGCCTCTCTTTTGTAATATCTATTCCATATTAATGTTAACTTCGGTTTGTTGCTTATGTACTATGTGTTATATGGAATTGATGCATTCTTTGTTGTGAGGTATGTGTCTTGCATTCAGGAAGTATACATCTCTCGAGACCGAGTTTATTTGGTTGATAATACTAGGGTCAATTGGATGACTAAGTATTATGAGCCTAATAAATCCGGGTGCTCACAGTAGGACAAAGGAAGGCCCGAGGGGACTCAAGGAGGTCCGATGGGGCTGAAAGGGAAATCGAGGGAGGTTCCAAAAGGGCACTGGGAGGTCTAGAGGGCACAGGGGAATCAAAAGGGTTTGAAACACAAACCCAAGCTGGGTCCTTAACAGTAAAAACCCGAAGCAAGGGAGAGGTCCGAACAGAGGGGAAGATAAGAGAGAGATCTAGATCTCAAAGAGATTCAAGCCAACAAAGGAAGTTAGAAGAGAAGAGATAAACCAGGGGCACACAGAGAGGCTTCGAAGGACCAATAGCCCAAGAGCAGCAAAGACACAACAGAGAGCCACAACCGGCAAAGAGCACCAACAAGGAGCTTAGTTAAGGTTTGATTAATTCAAGTTAAACTCTCCCAATTTTCAAAATATCAGGTTAAGCTTTGGACTCTCATCAAAACCAAATGGTTACTTTTATTTTGAAAACTGGGCAAGAACCTAAGAGAAAAGGGACGTTACATGATGTTATCTTGTGTACCTGTGCGAACTAGCTACTGTTGTCCTGGGACTAGTTCGGAGCACAGGGGCCGGACCTCCAGGAGGTCCCACGGGACTTTGCCTGGGAGATCCTGTTGGACCTCTCTGTGATATACCAAGAGGTGCTACCGGCGGGGTATGGGCCAAGACCTCCAGGAGGTCTTGAGGACCTCCTGGGAGGTCCTGGTAGACCTCCTCGGGAATGCACCGAGCGGTGCTACCGTTTCTCTGAGGTAGCACCGCTGCTCAAAAAAAAAAATCGGTCCTCCCAGACTTTCCCAGTATATCACAGGGTGGGTCGTCACACCCTGTAGCTTAGCTAGGTACAACTTGATTTTAAGGTTTTTGTGTAGACCAAAAAAGGTTAAATTCACATTGCTCTTATAGGCCATAGTTAACCATGTACATAATGACAGCCGCAGCACCTCTACAGTTACGTCAAAAACAGCTAGGAAGCTCTCCAAAGATGACGACGGAAGACCCATTACCAAGCCTTAGGTCAGTTCAATTCATTTTATATGCTATTCTTGCATGATCATCTCTCCAAGTATGTGAATACACTTTATGGTTTACCACCTTTCTTGACATGCAACCATAGGTCCAAAAAAAAATTATTGTAGGATCATTTTTTTTGCAGAAAATAGGTCGGTACAGTCCAAGATAGTGCAACTTCAAACAACTACATAGTACATTCACAAAATAAAATGACTAGACTATACACAAGGTAGACTAGCATATTATTTCAATGCAACCTTAGTTTTTTTTTCCAAATGCATTATTTATAACACATGTTCAGATGCCTCTTTTGTTCAGATCAGCCCCTCAATTCTTTTCAGCATGTATGCTTGTACAAATTCAGACGAAACGAAACACAAGATGTATTTAACCAGATAGAGAACTAATGTACATAGTCAGTTATATGTTTATATGTTCTTTTTCATACCAATATAATCAAACCTTTACCAGAATGTCTTTGTTCTAAACATTATTATTTTCCTTTCAAAAAAAGGGTAAAGGCACTTGGTTGTAAATCAGCATTACACACATCTCTGCAGACCAATTCGAATTAACAATACATTTACAGTAGCAACCTCATGTTACAGATAGATTAAAATACTAAAAGATATATTAATACATGCTAGAATCAGTGTATACTGCAAAAACTCTCAGGAAAAATAGTTTGTGTTCAGAATGCTTTGATTAGTCACTAAAATCCCAAAAGAAAAGAGTTTTAACCATCTGCTACAATAAAATAAAATAAAAATGTTACCTTACTGTATTACCCGCTACTCCGTACTAACCTCCTGTCTTTTTCTTTCTTTGCAGATCAGAGCTACTATGTCCTAGCCCGCTTTCAAAACGGTGCACTGTACAGCTTTTGATCAGACAACCTGAGCATACACACTAGCTCAGATTGACAATATATTTTCTGCTACTAGGACCTTTGGTTAGCTATATACACTCGTGTTTTGATCAGAATAGCTTGCATTGTTCGAATAACGCATATAACATTGTTTCTTTTAGTATACACCAGTTCAGCAGTGCAAATGGTACCTCTATAATACCTATATGCTTTTCCTTTTATGAAACCAACATATGTAGAACACAGTCTGCTTACACGTTGTCTACCTAACCACACCTGTTCTCCTGCATGCGCACGCCATTTTAAAAGAACCTGATGTTATCTTTCGGTGTGAAATATAACATTGCACTTATTGCGGACAATATAACCTATTTGAACCCAACATATGCCCTACCCAATCACAATCATGTCAAAGAAAAATATTACAATCCACTATGTTGATTTCAGAAAACAAGAAAATTTCTGTAACAATCAAAAATCGGCGTGGCAATGTGCGCAATGTCTTCCTAGTTGTTTTAGTTCTTTAAAAAAATGTTAGAAAGTCTCACACGTCGTAGTTCAAAATTGAACATTAGCTGGAATAGTAGGCTTGCCGATGGAGACGATGGATACGGAGAGTTTTCATTATAAAGAAACAGTACTTGGTTGCTTCATCAACCAGTAGCATCCCTTTTCTGGTTAAATTCACAAGAGTTGTCACTTATTCGGTTATTTCACTACAACCAAGTAGAAGAAAAAGGGGGCTAGAGCGGAACAGTGTTACATGAAGATAGGCCGATGCGAAGTCTACTTGCATGGATTTCACAATTTAGAGAAGTCGCCATAAGAGGATAGGTCAAGACAAAAATAGATTTGAACATAGTTTTAAACGCGCTGAGAATGCCACTCTTAGGTCATCTCTAATAGTGTATTTATTATCGTTTTTTAGTTATGCCATGTCAACAAAATCCTACGTGGAGGAGAGAGAGGGTGGAGAGTGAGCACAGGTTGTCTCTTCTTGAAGAGACGGTCGTGCACGTGAAACAAAACATGATACATTAATCTACTCTAGTTGACATGTAGTAACGTTTCAAAGAAAAATTATAAAATACAAATGTTAGAGAGTGTGCTAGAGACTATCTATTGAAGATGTTGTCTTTAAAGATGACGTAGCATATGTTAGAGACAAGGTTATCTATAATTATTGGAGATGCTCTTAGACGCCCGCCGTATGTTAAGTCGTCTAACACTATGATGCCGCGCGTCCTGTGCCCGATTTGTTTCCCTGCAGACACTATGCACGGTTCGCTGGTGTCATTCTCCCGGTTATCTGTTTGTTTGGGCCAGTTGTGTTTCTGTTGTGTGCTCACTTCACGCCGGTTGTTGGGCGGGTGGCGAGTTGTGGCGTACTTTCGTTCGTTCGTACCGTCCGGTTGGGCCAGTTGGGGTGCCTGAGTGACATTTGTGCCTTACTTGCGTTGCTTTGGGCTGTCTGGTGGGCACAGCGTCTATCGTCGGGTCGATTGCTCACTCGCTCGGGTACGGCTGTGCCACCATTGGTTCGCATGGAGCCGTACTAGGTAGAGCCTGCGAGGGGATCCCTTTCCTATAAGGGCTTGTTTGGGAACGTTGATCCCGGCCGGGATCCCAGGCGATTCCCAGGGAAAATTCACCCGGTGATAAAATTTCCCCGTCCGTCCTGTAGCGGCATTTGGGTGACATCGGGACGTGGAAATTTCGGCCCAATCCGCGCGAATCCACGGGGGAGAAAATCGCCGTCACCTGAGGTCGGGTTCGTTCTCCTCGTCGCCTTCGATCTCGCTCCCGAGTCCGAGTTTCTTTCTTCCCGTCGTCTTCGATCTCGCTCCCGAGTCCGATCGCCTCCCTCCCGACCGTCGCCTCCACCGCGTTCTTCCTCCTCCCACTCCGGCGACGGGAGCTCGCTGGTAATGTCCCCTGCTTCCTCTCTTCCTCCCACTAGGGTTCCGCACCTCATCTTCTTTTTCTCGTAGATCTCGGTGGGAGACGGCGACTGGAGGGAAGGCTGGAGGTGGAGGTGGGTTGTGACTTGTGGGAAGAACACACGAGGCATAGATAGGGTTTGAGAACTTCCTACCAGGTTCGAATCGTACCCCTCCTCTTCTCTGTTTGGTTTTGAGTTTTGGCATGAGATCTGGTATCATTGCAACCCGATCCGATGATCTGATGCAACCCGATCTGGTTTCTTGTGCACAAGTTTGTGCTGCATGACGATAGATCTTGGTTTCTTGTGCACAAGTTTGATTGTTGTACCAGTCTATTTGTTCGGATGCCTGTAGAGATTTCAGATTTATGCAATCGTGTTGTTTTCTTCAGCTTAGTTTGTTGTAACCAAAGCTGCAACTCAAGGCATTGGCTAGTTTGATACATGTTAGACAGGTATTGTGATAGTAAATCTTTTCTTCCACTGCATTGTAGTTTGATATTGGTGGCAAATTTCAGCGTTGATTGTTATTCAACTAATTAGTGATTGTTTGTTAGCTGTTACAATCTGCAATTTTTTCTGGGTAGTGAGTTGGAAAATTAAACAAAAACGTCTAGTACCCATGGTTGTTAAAGCATACAAAATTGTTCTACTCGGTAGAATGTGCTACACAAACCCATGGCATACAGTCAAGATTGGAGTAGTTCGTCACTTCAAACTACCCGTGGCTTGCATACATACGTCTGCAATCTGCACTTTTAGGATTACGCTTGATGGATCCATGAGCACGAGTCATGTTTCACTAAAAGGAAAACACCTTTTTAGTTTTTACCATATACTGCTCTGCTTATCCTTTCAAGCACTATGAAATTTTAATTTGTTTTCTTCCTGTTTGTATTGAGGTCTGCATGTTGTCCTTATAATGTTCACAGGTTATTTGGTCGGATTTGCTGCTTTCAGGGCTTTGTTCAACAACAGTCCTGTAATTATTGCTTGATCTGCAATAATGGAGTGACCAATGATCAGTAGAGTAGAGGAAAACGCGAACTTTGGTTAATTGAAAGACCATGGAAAGACAACAATCTGTCACTTGTGGAGTATGAACTTGTCAATGTTGTTGAAGAGTGAAGATCTCGTTGATTTCATTGTTAATCAGAAGAATTGCTTTACAAGCCTGTTGGTCAAATTCTACTTGTTGAGTTGTCAAGAATGTGAAAGATGGAGGAGCTTCTGAAGTTAGATTTGGAGCTGTTGACTTGCACTTGCTGCAGCGGTAGTGGTTGTAAGAACAATGTGATGTGCTGAGCAGTTAATATGCTGGTGCATTTTGAGCATCTAGAAGGATTGCTGCATTTGAGGAGATATTTAGTTTGCATTAGTTTCTGATTTCTCGTGTTAGTATCATCAATCCATATCAGCAAGTTTGTAATATTTTCCTGGAATACTTCATATTTTGCACGTTGTTGTGATGTCTGCAATACTTCATATTTTGCACGATGTTGTGATGTCTGCAATACTTCATATTTCTACATATGTTCTATCATTTTTAAAGTTTGTAATATTTTTCTAGAATTTACAGATTTTTTTTAATTTTTTTTTTGATTTTTTTTTATGGCCGGAATTTTTATCCCTGTTGTTTCCAAACAGTAATAGGGATTTTTTTCCCGATCGGGAAGAAATCCCCTTATATTGAAGGGGATTCCATGTGCCATCAAAATCCTCTCCTGGGATTTTCTTCCCTGGGATTTTACTCTCTAGCATCCAAACAAACCCTAAATGCGCGTCACCTGGGTTCCGCGTTCGTTTTGACGTCTTCCTCTCTAGGCCTCCGCCATCTTTTCCGTCTCCCTCGTTTCTCCAGGTGATTCCCTTGCTCCCTACCTAGTTTTCTTTCCGATTGTTACCTGCTGGTTGTTTGCACGTGGCACGTGCTGATGGTGCGCGCTCTTGTTTGCTATGCATGTTCTCGTATGTGTTTGTCTTCGGTCGGTTGGCGCTACCGTCATTCTTTGCCGTGGCGCGGCCTCTATCCATGAGTCCCCAGTCCCCACTATTTGAGTTTCGCTAAGCGGTTTGGGTTGTCACCCTTTTGTCGGTGCTGATTTTCCTGACATTTTACAGGTTGTGTCTGGGCTGCTACAGCGGCGTCAGCGTACGAAGGCCAACGGCCTTTCAGTTTGGGTTCGAATCCAGGTCTAATACTTTGTGCTTCAATGTTAATTCCTGTCAGTTTCGGCCATTATTCATATTCGTTTTTGTTTCGGTTCGTATGCTTGCGGTCACTGATTTGGTTTCGGTCAGTAGTTTGGGTCCGTGTTGTGTTGTCGGTGCTGATTTTCCTAGGGTTTTTCCAAGTTGTTTCTGCGGGGTTTGCTGCAGCGTCATCGTCATTCGAAGGCCGTCAGCCCTTTTATTTGTGTTGGACTGCAGATCTAATATTTTCCCCTTCAATGTTATTCCTATTATGTTAGTTCGCTATGATCATATTATGGTGCATTGTGCTGGTCATTTCGTTGCCCGTCATATTTGGTCTGATGTCCTTTCCTGCCTACTATTTTGGACCAGCCGTGTTTAGATGCCGAGACGTATTGCATATAATTTATGTTGTCGCGGTGGTAAAATTTCGCTACCGCCCTCTAGGACATGGCTAGACCCCTTGCAGGATCTGGTTTGTTTCAGCGGCGGGCCGAGGTCTAATAATTTCATGCGGTTGATTAGGGAATATAATTCTCTCTTTGCGTTTACTTCACTTAGGGTTCATGTCGACGGGAGCATCAATACTGGTGACGACCCTTATGTTTTCCGGATAAAAGGTGTTGTTGACCATCGTATTTGTTCACTTCTGCTAGCTGATGGGAACCGATCGGAATATGCTCATATATATGACACTCATAATAGGCTCTCCATTTTTGATAGGGGTGTAAGCCGTCGTGAACAACCGGATCCTTCTATTGCCGCTGCTCTCATTGCTATGCTTGACCGCTGTAATCCATTGGTGCGGTAGTTCAGGATGGCTCTCGATTGACTGTTTTCTCCACATGCTCCAGGTATTAGCATACATCTCATTGGTTCTGACACGTCACATGGCAGTTGTTACCAAGGATCAAGAAACCGGACCGGGTATAAATCCCGGTACCCCTCCGGTACTGGTAACTACCGGCCCGGTTACCGGCCGGTTACCGGTAAATTCCGGTCGAATTCATTCAAATTTGATTGAAATTCAATAACAACTTGTTACACTCTTCCAGCTTCTTTAGAATTAGCTGCTTTAATTGTTAGCGATTTCCCTACTGATGTCTCCACATTTGACATTATTGTTCAAACACAGGCCGGCAGTTTTAAGCAGGTATCGCCACTCCATCCAGCTTTGATGTCTTTGCAGTATCCTCTTCTGTTCCCATATGGTGATAAGGGTTTCCACCTTGGGATTAAATTTAGAAAGACCGATGATCTGCGTGTTGGAGTTCGTGAGGATGTTTCCATGCTTGAATTAGAGTTATGAGATAATTTCAAATTAGAGTTTGAGTTAGTGATCAAATCTCTTAACGTGTCCCTGTTGGACATTAGAGGCATGTGCGTGAGTTCGAGGTGGCTTCGGCCAGCAGGTGTGTGCGTGAGTTTCTGGGGGAGGATATAACCCCAAGGCTTCGGCCATTGTAAGGGGAACATTACTTTTTGCATTGAGATTACAGAAAATGCCACGAGGGCAGTTGTGGCATGTGTGTGCACATGTGAGACAGTATAATCCTGCTAGGGATTGTGTGAGGCGAGAGAGGATTGGAGGGCAAGAATCTGTAATCCCCGTGGATCTTGGTGGTCCAAAGGACCAAGCTGATTGTGGTGATGAGATAGCTGAATATGTCAAGTCTGGGTATCTATCGGCCTATGAAACGAGTTGGCGGTTGTTTGGTTTTGAGATCCATACTTGGATGCCTACTGTTGAGTGCTTGATTGTCCATCTGCCTGGCATGACCAGGGTTTTGTTCATCGAGGATTCAGATTTGACCCATGAGCTTGATGATCCTGACACAACTAAGAACACATTGACTGAGTGGTTCGTAGTGAACTAGTGCCATGTAGAGGCAACAAGCTATACTTACTGTGAGTTCCCAACAAAATGGACATAGAACCCTGATCGTAAGGTGTGGTCCAGCCAAAAGAGAGGCGCTAAAATTGGGAGGATGATGCATGTTCACCCAGGCATCAATGAACTTTTCTATTTAAGAATGTTGCTGATGGCTGTACGAAGCGCTCTAGGTTATGAGGACCCAAGAACATATCAAGGTGTTATCTATGCCACCTTTCGTCAGGCATGCCAAGTAAGTGGGCTCATTGGTGATGATATAGAATGGTTTTCTTTTTTTGACGAGGCTGTCGTGTGGACAACGTCTTCATAGCTCAAGCATCTTTTCATGGCTATTGTTCAGTACAGTGACATAGACAATGTTCGCCTACTGTTCAACAAATATTGGCATACCATGGTCGATGATATTGCATACAAGATACGCCGTGCATTGGGTGTTCAGTCTTATATAGTCCCTGACCATTCCTTGCAAGTGCAGTTGTCGAAGGACCTTGCTTCTCTTTTCTCCAATAATTGCATGTCTTTGTCATTGTACGACCTCTCGATCCCACCTGATGGATATGAAAGTAGCTTTGGTAATTGGATTATTGCACACAAGCTCTGTTATGATAGGCTGCAGTTAGAGGCCCAGTCAAAGTCTATGTGCGAGAGGCTAATAGTGAGCAATGTCTTGTTGGTATAGGAAAAATATTTTCATGGAATTCTATCATCTCGAAGATAAGATCAAAAGGCAAGGTGGTGCTCATTGTTGCTTCATCTGGAGTTGATGCTTTGTTGCTGCCCCGTGGTCAGACAGCTTTCGACTTCCGTTGGATATAGATGATCGAAGCTGTCGTAGCTAAAAAGACTAAACAGTAGAAAAAGGGGGACCCTCAGTACCCGAAGGGTCCTCGAAGAGGGGACTGGTTGTCAGGAAGCAGCTGAACTTAAATTTATAACCATATACAAAAATACAACTCTCCCTCCCTACATGTGGGGAGGTGGCTATTTGTGGGGACACCCGGGTTATTTCCGTAAGACCGAGGCCTACCCGGCCTTATGGAGTTAACTCTAGGCCCCAAGTAAATGGATTCTAGGTTAACTCCATCTAAGTGAGAGATCTTTACTGAAACTAGAGCCCCGGTGATCATGCGTACTACTCCTCTGCAAGCACTGCATGATTATCGGTTCTCTAAACAATCAAAGACCACACTTAGTGAGTTAAAATGTAATCCATGAACAACGAGCATGAGGCCATGTTGGCTCCCAAGATCAGCAACCAACATGCCCCAAACTCACATATATCATTGATCACATCCATACAACATTCATACATTCATAGTTCAAAAGACATACAACATAATAGTTCAAATCTACAACTATTACAAGTGGCCGACCGGCCAAATTCAAATAAGATCATAAAGTAACAGCGGAAGCAAGTAAACAAACCAAAATGTCCAGCATGGTATGCCCCATAACCCATCGGCAACCGACTGGGAGTTAAATGATAGCACTACTCATCAATGTCGCCTAAATCGACACTGACGAGCGCAACGGGCTCAAAGTCTTCCTCACCTGAAATTGCAGCAACTGGATTGAGTACAAAGTTGTACTCGCAAGTCTTACACAAATAAAAATTAGTTATGCATAGAGGATATTCAAAGGATGGCATTAGTGGCTTTAGTTTTGCGAAAAACGCAACAATTTAACAACCTACATATGCTAGTTTTTCAAGTTGCATTTCAAAATCAGATTTGAAGTAGAAGTAAAGCATGTGAATAAGTAGTAAATTGAATAACAAATGAATCATACAAATAACAAAGTGGCTGTCCACTTTGATACAACAACAAGCATGAACATCCCATTCATGACGAATACCAAGTTATAACCACAATTTTAATTCCAAGTCTAATAATAAGTAGCCACAAACTCAAGCGATCGTCCATAACCGCGGACATGGCTAATCGAATAGATTTATACCCTGCAGGGGTGTACTATTTTACCCACACGACTTGATTAGCCCGTAAGCCTCCAGATGCCTCCGAAAATAGCATACTTCCTATGGTATGCCGGCCGGGTAAACCAAGACTTAGTATTTTTCAGCAAGTTGGCATTATTAAGTTGAATCACCCATGCGCGACGTAATCCCGCTTAAGTGTAGGTTATACCGCCTACTAACCCAACGGGCACGCAAGTTGTGCCGGGCATACCAACCCAATTAATAAGGTTAAATAGTGCTCATTCGCACATTATAGAATTGCAATCGGCACCTTACGAAACATATATGCGATGGAACACATATACGTCCTCACACCACAAGTCATCAACTTAACAACACCAACCCCTTACTTAACCAAGCAGCGCCCATACGCCACGTGTGATAGCACGAGTTTTGCTTGAACCGCAGGTACCCAAAGTTCGGTCCTTAACTGTCCAGACAAGTCTACCACTTGCCCAAGTCTCGTGCACAAAGTCACCATCACTAACCATCACTTGTCCAGACCAAAAGCTCATTTAAAATAACAAAATTTAACTCATAAAATAGATACGAAGATCTGAAACAAAAGTATATAATGAAGGTTGTGTTTATCCCATAATTATCGGGTTATTCCCGATAATCAACTACCGATTCTAGACTTGCATGGCTAAGTAAACTCGAATAATATATTTCAATCATCCTAACTCAAGCATGTGGTACTGGAATAATTCAAGGATAACCTCAATGAATTAGGAGATAACTAATCTACACATCACAAAAATAGCGACATTAACAAAATAGCATGCAAGCAATTATCATTGCACTAACTTAACAAAACTGGGATAAAATATGATGCAAAAGAAAGTTCAAATGATGCTTGCCTTGCTGGGAGTTCACTTTCTCACTCTCGGTTACGTACTCACTTACTGCCGGCAACTTGGAATCTATAGAAAGACGATATCGAATAAACATCGAGAAAAGCCGAAAAATTCAAAGTGCTAAACAATACATGAATTTTCTACAGTAACTAGATTATGATTTTAGATGAATTTAGGTGAAATAATTACTCTATTTGGATTTAGTATGTGAGAGTTATAGCAGTTTGAATATCAGTTTTCAAAAAAATCCAATTTAATTGTAATCTGTTACTGTTCACAGAATTTAATTATTTGGTCAAAATTTGTAGAGCAGTGGGGAGGCAAAGGATTATATGAATGTATAGAGAATATTAATATAAGACCAAAATAACTTGGTTCATCTCATTTGGAGTTTTTATGAATTAGTTATGAATTTTTGAAGTTAAAAGAATATGCAGTGCACAATTAATTGTATTCCGAATTTTTCCAAGTCATTTAATACTTTTTGCACACATGCTAACCTAGCCTCTGTCATGACAAAAGGGGTCTACATATATTCTTTTCTATTCTATTTAATTCCTAAAGGAAAACATCTATCGGCAAATCTAATATTCTCATAATCATTGACTTAACCGATTCTCCGGTGTTGAATCCACTCACATGCATAACACTCTCCGATCATATTCGCATACCTTGATCTAAATCCCGTACTAACCTCCACTAAGGCATTATCAAGGTAGTCAATCTATCGAGTGATGCCCGAACTCACGATACTCCAACTATACAACCTATCCAATAATTATATGAAATCCACCGACTTATGGGCATAAGACCATGACTAAATCCATCAATCATTCTCCAATATGCTATTTAAGCTAATACTAACTATCTAGCTCCACTAGTCTTGCCTCGGCAAAACACATTTGTATACACCAAAATTTCCACCGATCGAGATTTATTTGACTTACCGATACCTAATGAGCTTTACAATTTAATAGCACATCCAACCTTTAATAGCTCACTAATAAATCAACTTACATCCATTTCACCGGACTAGTCGTGTATGACAACTACTAATCCAATCACATATGCACCTCTACGATCGACTAATAATCATTTAGCTACTAATCCAATAGAGAGTACAATTCCACCGACTCGGCACATGGGACTTACCTACTAAGTACATGGCAAATCCAAATATTTAGTCGCAGCCAAATGATCAATAGCTACCTTCTCCAAATTCTAGCACAAATTACTCACATAACTATTACTTAAGACATCCGATCAATATACTCATGATTAAATAAATTATTTGAGTCGACCTCCATATCTCATTCAATATCATCACAAAAGCTATCTATCAAGTAATAAATCATAAAATCCTTATACTCCCTATCTCCTAAAATTACTAATCCAACATAAGGAAAAAATCTCCAATTAATGTATTATCCAAAGATCACTACTAACATCCATGACACTTTAAAATAATATCATCCGATCAATTAATCCAATCATACATTTAATCTAGCATCTATCGAACAATAACACACGCATTTCACCACAATAATATAATTATTCGCATCCACCAATATATCGATACATAATCACGCCTACACACAATTACGACCTAACCGGAGAATTTTACCGGTCTTAAGTTACCAAATCATTTTTACAATAAAACATGCATAAATAGATGCCATGCTCGTCACTAATATGCAACATGCACGACTAATATCGTAGCGCGGTAACAAAAATAATACTAAAGATTTTACCACAATGCTAGGCGTGCGAATCGCCACCGGGCGTCGTCTTCTCGGCCACTACTGTGACCCTCCAATCAGCAGCCATAGGACTTGCAAACTGAAAGGAACAGTAATCAAAGTGGCTTCTCATGTGCACAATACATCATGTGTAATCTTTTGGACCAAAGAATACTGCTCTCTTATATTTGCTCCGAACAGCAACCTATGCTGCCCCTTTTGACTGGAGCTGCTGCTCCCAGCGACGTGCTGCCGCCAGCCGTGTCTCTCGGTGCCGGCTCAGCCCTTGGCCCGCGCCGCTCTGCCTAGTCGCCGTGTGCCCTAGCTAGCTCTGATCCACTACCGCTGCAGTCCTGCCGCAAGCTTGTGCTGGCCAGCACCTCCATCCTTCCCTTTCCTCTTCTCCAATCTGTCCAAACCTTCATGCATGTAGAGGATGTTTGTATGGATGGACAGCTTATGTTATGGGAAACACAGTGGCATGACATGCATTGGGAGATTTCAGTTTTTGAGTTGGAGATCTAGAGGAGAGAAGGTAAGAACTAGAGCGCATGTGTAAGAATAAATGGAAGGAGCTGCTGGAGGAAGAAGATGGCGTGGGATTGAAAGGCTGTGCACTGTTGGGCAGTGGGAGAAATGAGTGGCAGAGGGAGCTGTGTGCTCAGCCGGCCAAAGAATGACAGTGGCTTTGTAATGTTGGTTCGGCTGCAATAGAGAAAATGGGCATTGTGTGTGAGTGGAGTGAAATGGCTGTGCACAAGACAGTGCCGAATGGGGAAAATGGTAGTGGTGTGTGGCTTTGGCTTTTGGGGAGAGAAAATGATGGTGTTGCTCGGCTGGGTAGAAAACAAAATTCGAGTGAACAGTGTTTGGTTCGGGGAAAAACAAATAGCAGCAGGGAGTTCGGTAATTTTTAGACATAGTTTTCTAGCTCCAAAACTCACGAATTTGTTTTGGAAGGTTCCTAACATAATGCTGATGCTTAGGTAAAATTTTCAGGAATTTTTCCAGAGTGTGATGCTCTCTAAAAATCTTTGAAGTTCCTGTTTGCTTGGAAGATGAATAGCAGTACAGTTCTTCCTCTTTTCTCCGGCTCACTCCAACGACCTTGCATGCGCGAACTAAACGCTAAAATGGAATTCTCTCGAGACAATGATCGCAACAGTATAACATGCGTTGCACGATTTTTGGTTTTTGGTTGTGATTGTGAAGAGAGAAGTTGGGGAAAAGAATGGGCATGCAGGCGTTTCATTTGCTACTTCTTTTCGTCTGTTTGCGAATTCGCTCAAACTGCCATGCATGCGAAAATGAATTACAGAAATAGGTTGGTCGTGCGATGATGATCGCGGTGGTATGATATGCATGGCTTGATTTTGAGTTTTTGGATGAGATTTGAGGGAAACAAGCGAAAGGAGTTAGCAGGGAAGGAAAAAGGGAGATGATCGGAAAAGATGGAACATGCAGGCGTTTAGCCTGCGGTCGGTCGAGTCGGAAAATAAAAACGACGATACTAATGCATGCATCATGGTATTTTTGAAATGAATGTGAAAATAAGAGATCAATACAATTAATTTTAATTTTAACAATATATTTTTTTAATATAGTCTTTCAAACAATTTGGTTTAATAAAATGCAACCTTTTAATTAATTCAATTTGATTTTCAAAGCAACATTTTGATTAAACACTGAAAAATTTTTAAAACATTGTCAAATATCTACTAGATCACCAAATTAAATTTTAACATCCCGATTCTGAAAATCGGGGTGTTACACTATTTATAGCCTTTCTACTGGGTACACGAGATTACAAGTCTACCCCTTACAGGGCCCTATGCCGGTAGGGGCTGCAGGGGCTTTTCCTGCCCCTAGGCATAGCTTCTGGCTCATGGTGGACCGTCCTAGTCTTGGTTCACCCCACTGATGCACTCGGCCCAGCGGTACTGTGGTCCCTTCAGACCCTTTGGGCTTCAGAGACGCCTTTAAGTACCCCTAGGACCCTCCGGACCCCCTGGGACCCTCTGGGCCCCTGGGACCCTCCAGAACCCTCGGGACCCTCTAGGACCTAGGGACCCTCCGGGCCCCTCGGGACCCTTTGGGCCGCTTCGGTAGCCCGAACCATCCCAACAACGTCCGGCGAGGTGTGCGCTTCGCTGTTCACCTGGTCGTGGGGGCCGGTGTGCCGCCCCTACGACAAGCCCCTCGCTGTTGAGGTCTTGCTTCTTCATGGCTGAAACCGCGTCTCTTTCCGGAGGGTACAGGTACACCGTCCCCTTCGGCCTGGTGAAGCGTTCTTTGTGCGCCCCAACCCGCTCGTCGTTGGCCGTGGAGCGTTTGGTCGTTCGATAGTGTGCGGTGTTGTTGGGTTCTGCGCCCCATAAATTGTTGCGGCTGCTGGGTCGCTTCGTGCGCCGCACCCGGAGGTTGCTCGACACTTGTTTTAATGCGGCTCCTCGGTTCTCGTGTGTCATAATGCTTGTTTGCGCGCTGTGGTTTTTGAATTGCCACATGCCAGGCTTTGTTTGGTCTGCAGCTCCTCGGTTTTCATGCTTAACACTGTTGTGCACCCGTTGGTCTATAAATAGGGGGCCTAGGGCCAGACTGCCCTCTATTCGCATGTACCGGCCCTTCGTTCCTACCGTCCACCGTATTGCTCCTCGCGTCTTGCCTTGTGCTCTCGAGATGACGAGGCAAAACAAGGACAAAGGGGGTGGCATGGCTTACACAGACGAGCTAGGCCGCTCCACGGTGACGTCCCATGTCCTGCGGGCCCTCAAAAATGAGGGGAAGGTGGAGAACCTGGACGAAGTTCGCGCCCCCGGGACGGAGGTTGTGCCGACGCCTCAAGAGGATGAGACGATCGTGTTCGTGACCTTCTTGGACGTGAGTCTTCATCTGCCATGCGTTGGCTCGTTGAGCTAGGTCTTCCAGTTGTACGGGGTAGACCTGGCCCAGCTGACGCCCAACTCGATCGTGAAGCTTGGCGTCTTCGAGTGGGTGCTCCGCTATGCAGGGGTAACCAGCAGTGAGGCGTGCCTCTTCACATACCTCCATGATGGGCGGTGCCAACCGAAGAAGAATAAGGACACCGAGGAGACGCTGAATTTCGGGAGCATCAACTTCTAGCCGAAGGCGCGCCTTCTTCATTACCTGCCTGCTCTGGCCGCCCGGAACAGGTGGGATACTAACTGGACCTGCCGATGGTTCTACCAAAAGTATGCCCCGGACGTAGGCCTTCGCTCTACCAGGGGGCCATTCAACTTATTCCGACCCCGGCGATGGAGCTTTCTTCTTGGGAGGATGCGCTGCTATGAGTGCTGCTCAGCGCAGCGTGAAGGATGTCGACTCAGGACTTTGTGGAGGAGTTCTGCACGCTTCGGCTGTGGCCGCTAGTGTAGGGATGGAGCATGGGGCTCGGTGAGCCAAAGGATGGGATGCCCCTTCTGAAATTTGGGGACCGCATACGTGCTTACTCTGGCCCTCAGCTTTTCTCTCTTGTTTTCTTTTTTTTTGTTTTTTTTTACACTTGTGCAGTGCTGCCTATTGCCAAGGCCGAGCGTGTCGCAGAGCAACTTCTAGGACCCTATACGGGAGAGGAGCACACAAAGCGAGGGCAGGCGGTGCATGAGCCTCACTTGAACCGGCGACCATATAGTAGTTCCTTGCCCAGCAACGAAGGCGTTTTGCTTCAGCCGCATCTTCTGGTTCTTCGCCGGCGAGGTACTTGATAATGGTGTCTCGCCAATCTGCCCCATCCGCCTAGTCTGCGGCTGCCACCGGAAACACTAGGCGTGCGACCCTCCGCGCTTTGGGCACAGCCCCTTGTGCTTCAAGTGCAGCCCCTTGTGCTTCGGGTGCCGCCCCTTGTGCTTCGGGCGGAGCCCCTTATGCTTCGGGTGGAGCCCCTTGTGCTTCGGTTGCTGCGGATAGCTTCGTGAGTGTTTCGTAGAAAACTTTCGGCGGAGGCCCCTTGCCGGCACTTGCCATCTTTGCCAATTTATCTGCTAGCTCATTGTTACACCTGGGGATTGCTTGGACGGTGATGCCGAGGAAGTGATTTGCCGCCTCCCGCACCGCGGCCAGGTAGCGGGTCATCTCGGGGCACCTTGCCACGAACGACTTGTCGAAGTGACCTGCCACGAGACGCGAGTCACTTTTGATGATGATGCGTTTTGCTCCCAGGGATCTTGCTTTGCGGAGGCGAGTAGCAGTGCTTCGTACTCCGAGGCATTGTTTGTTGTCGAAAAGTCCAGGCGGGCTACGTGCGACGTGGACCGTCCGTTTGGGGAAACCAAGATGGCCGCGGTGCCGTCTCCGGCGGTGCACCACGATCCGTCCGTGTACATTATCCATGGTGCCTCGCGTGTAGCCGAGGGGTTCTCTTCTGTATGCGGGGTCCACTTGGCCACAAAGTCTACAAGGGACTGTGACTTGTTGGCGTCTCTTGCGGCGAAGGTGATGTCGAAGGGCGCTAGCTCGGCCGCCCACTTGCCTATTCGGCCCGAGGCATCTTTGTTCCGTAGCATCAATGCAAATAGGTAGGATGTTCGGACCGTGATGGGGTGTACCAAGACATAGTGCCGAAGCTTTCATGAAGCCATGAGTAGGGCATACGCCAACTTTTTGAGCTCTGTGTATCTGATTTTGGCACCTTGTAGGGCCTCCGAGACATAGTACACTGGGCGCTGACCTTGCGCTCTTGGACAAGCACTGCGCTCACCGACGACAAAGTGGCGGCGATGTATAGCAGAAGATCCGCACCCTGGTCCGGGCTAGTCAGGCTTGGCAGCTTAGCAAGGTACTACTTAAGGTCCTCGAATGCTCTCTGGCAGTCGGCTGTCCAACGGAACGGCTCTGTTCCCTAGAGTGTTTTGAAGAACGGTAGGGCCCTCTCGGCCGAGCGGGATAGGAATCGGCTAAGTGCGGCGAGTTAGTCCGTTAGTTTCTGTACCTCGCGGGCGTTGTTAGGGGGCTTCATCTCCTGGATGGCCCTGATTTTCTCAAGGTTGGCCTCAATGCCCCTCTCGAACATGAGGAAACCTAGGAGCTTACCCGCCTTTACGCCGAAGGCGCACTTCTCCGGGTTGAGCTTGATTCCCTCTACCCGGAGATTGGCGAAGGTTTCTTGTAGGTCCTTCACGTGTGTTCCCGTGAGCTTGCTCTTGATCACTATGTCGTCGACGTATGCTTCTACGTTGCGGCCCAACTGGTCAGCTAGAACCTTTGTGATGAGGCGGGCGAAGGTTGCCCCCGCATTCTTGAGGCCGAAGGGCATGCGAGTGTAGCAATATGTTCCTATGGGGGTGATGAACGCGGTCTTTGGTTCGTCCTCCTTGGCCATGAGCACCTGGTGGTACCCGAAGTTGGCGTCCAGGAAGCTCATGAGCTCGCATCCCAAGGTGGCATCCACCAGCTGGTCGATGCGAGGTAGTGGAAAGTCGTCCTTGGGGCATGCTTTGTTAAGATCGGTAAAGTCGACGCACATGCGCCATTTGCCCATCTCTTTCTTTACGAGGACGGGGTTGGCTAGCTATTCCGAGTATTTGATCTCGCGAATGAACCCCCCCCCCCTTTAGCAGCTTCGCAATCTCTTTCTTTGTTGTCTGCAGGCGGTCCGCAGACATGCACCACAGCTTCTATTTCTTGGGCGTTGCGTCGCTTCGGATGGCTAGACTGTGCTCAATTGTTTCCCGTGCTATGCCGGGTAGGTCCTCCGGTCCTCATGCGAAGACGTCCGTGTTGATGCGGAGTACCTTGAGTAGGGCGTCGTATGCCTCCGCCTCAAGCTCCGACCCGAGGGCCACCGTCTTTTCTGGTGAGATGTCCCTCAGGGAGATTCTTCGGAGCTAGCCCTGCGGCCTGGGCTTCGACGCCCATCTTGCTGATAGTGGCATTGCTTGATCCTTGTCCAGCCCAACGGTGTGGACATGTCGGGCTGGCGAGAGAGCTTTCAGCTCTACATGTCTTGCGAGGTCCTGGACTCCCCGAACTGTGACGATGCCCTCCGGTGCGGGGATCTTCATGCACAAATAGTTGTGGTGAGCTATCGCGCCGAAGGTGTTGAGCGTGGCCCGGCCAAGGATTGTGTTGTATTGGTAGGCCATTTGGACCACGTCAAATGTGACGACCTCGGTTTGGGACGCGAAGTCGTCGCTGAATGTGACCGCCAGGTTAATCTGGCCTAGGGCCGTCACGGGTCTTCCTCCGAAACCTAGCAGGGGTATGCCCAGAGGGGTCAGGCGATCCCGGAGAATCATCATCTTGTCAAAGGCGTCCACGAACAGGAGATCTACCGAGCTGCCTCCGTCAACGAGGATGCGTCTCACCTCAAAATCCGCAATGTTGGCAGAAATGACGAGGGGGTCCTGGTGTGGAAAATACACCTCGCAGGCATCCTCGGGGCCGAAGGATATGGGTATCTCGGCGTAGCGAGGCGGGCTGAACACGGGGTATGTTGCCAGGTGGTGGATTTGCCGGGCATAAGCGCGCCGCTGTCTTTTCAAAGGCATGCCGAGGGAGGAACCTCCGGAGATCATGTTAATGATCCTTTGCTGGTGTTCCCTGCGGCTCGGTTCTATGTGGGGAATCGATGGTGGGGCGGGCAGCTCTGGCTAGCGGTCCCACTCTCACCGCGCGCGGCCGGCTGCCACCCGCGGTCCATGTAGTCCCGCATGGCCGCTATGGTGCGGCACTGCACTGTCGTGTGCGACCCTTTGCTGTGGAGGTCACAAAATGGCGGAGGACCTTCGGCGCCTACACGGCTGTCGGCTCAGCGACTGCCATTCCGCGCGCTCCCTCAGCCCTGGCCATGGCCACCACACCCTCCGCGCCTACGGCCTTCGGCAGGGGGGTTACTGTCGAGAATGGCACACACCTATTGCTAACTAGGCTAAGGGACTGCGTCCTATCAATCAATGGGTCTACAATGGCACACGCCTATTGCTAACTAGGCTAAGAGACCATGTCGTTGAGGCTACGATTATGACAGGAACACACGTGGGTGAGGTGGTCTGCATACCAAGGATTGTTCTTAATTCCAAAAGTCCAAAATGGCCATTAGCATTACAACGACGCCAATTCCCACTTAGGCTATGTTATGCAATGAACATAAATAAATGTCAATGACAGACTCTGGATAAGGTCGGGGTATATCTGAAAAATCTTGTTTTCACGCATGGTCAGTTGTATGTTGCGGTATCAAGAGTCACATCGAAATAATGCCTCAGTATACTGATTGAGAATGAAGATGGCTCGACTGGATCGGTCACAAGAAATATTATTTACGATGACATGATGGGGTTCCTCTGAGTGTTATTTGTATCTAGCTCTCTGTTGGTGCTTTTGTCTAAATATCACCTCTTACCATTTCACTTCGTACTTAGTGCCAATGGCTGCATGGATGCCGCATCATACCTCTTATAATTTGATGCGAGCTTTTCCTTTTGTTCCCTTCCATACCGATGCTTATCCTTCCAAGCCCCATTTGTTGACTACATGTTACATAATATAATCGATTCGTCCATGTGCTCCTGTAGGACAAACTTTTATTTACGCAATCTGCCTGGCGCGGGTCAATACTTTAGGGTGTCTTTGTGTTGGTCTCTCTTTTCATTCTAGTCCTTTATTCCACGGGGCAATGAATTGCACATTTCCACCGTTTTTCCTGATCTACTTGTTCCTCTGTGTTTATGTGTGTGCATGCTGTTGTATTTACCCTTTCTGTTTGTTTGATTCACGTTCCTGTGTTACACATTCCCGGTTTTGCCCTGTTCACGCGATGCCATTTGCCTGCTACTTCATGTTTGCCTAGACCTCCTATTGAATTTCTTTACTGGACAATGCGTGTCCACACATGTTGTTCTTTTGTACTCTTCATGTTTTCGTGAGACTGCTCATGATACTGATGTTCCTTGATATGTTGCTGATTGTGCCAGATGGAATACATTCTCCTAAAGATGTCACGCAAGAATCTCACCGTTGGCGCATACGTGTGAGAGTAACTCTCTTCTCCGAGTATACCAATGATAGCATGCTTGGGAAGGTCCTGCGCCTTGATTTCATGTTTTTAGATGAACAGGTACAATTCCCTCTCTGTTATCTCTGCCCTGCAACTTGACACTTAGATCATCTCCAATGTTATGTTTTAGCTGCTTCAAATGAGGAGAGAGAAGGCATTGAATCGATTCAATACATTGGAGAGGTCGATTCCAACAAAAAAATGCATGGAACCGGACTCTACTTAGGAATCGATTCAAAACATTAGACAACTCATATGGGCATTAAACAACTTCATAGGAGAGAGTGCGGTTGAGAGAGGATATTATTATTTTATGGTTTTTAATATGACGTAGGTCCCAGTTATTAATAGGAATCGGTTCAATATATTAGAGAAAAATAAGCTCAGTTCTTAGAATGCTTACATGGCATGACTTTGAATCGACATCGGTTTAATACACCAAAGATGCTCTTACATACGGTTTGCCTTCTGTTGATTTTCCAATCAGGGGCAACCATGGAGGCCTAGATTCCAGAACACCACCTTAGCCTGTTTAGTTCGTCCCTAAATGAAGACCATGTTTACTGCATCGAATATTTCGAGGTCGCCAATTCCAAAGCTTCCTACCAAGTTATGAACTGCCCTATCATGGCTAGATTTACCAGGCTCACAAAGATCAAGGAGGCAACACCTGTGTCGGACAGTTTCTCGCTCTATGCACGCACACTGGTTTCGTTCGATGTGCTCAGGACCAGGGTTACAATTTTGTTGAAATTTCGGCGAAATGGCCGAAATTTCGTTCATTTCGCTGGGTCTCGAAAGAATTTCAATTCATTCAAATTTTTTCCGTTGGTTTGAATTTGGAGAGAATTTGGAGGGTTAAAAGGAGTAAACACTAGTATAAAATCACCAAGCCAGCTGTAGCCTGGTGGGAACGCCTGTGTGCTTCTTCCTTGAAGACCTGGGATCAAATCCCACCCAGTGCACTATTTCTTGTGATTATTTTAAATTTTAAATTCAAATTTGATTCAAACCAGTTTGAAAACCCACCGAAATTTTGGACCGAAATTTCGGCTATTTCGGCCACCAACGAATTTTTTTCAAAAACGAAATTGTTAACCCTACTCAGGACACGTATTAGGCAGAAGCAATTCCTTTCAGGTCAGCACCCTGTAATAGCTCTGTCTTTTTTAATTGCGCATGCTATACCTTATACCCGCGGTTCTGCCTATCATAGCACTTCTATGTAAGACCTTCCTAGACCGTTCTAATTTGTACCATCATGCTGTTGCTATGAAGATACCGTAGGTCTTATCACGAGGATCTCTCACATTAAAACATTGCTTGCAAGAGGAATCATGAAGGTTGTTCATAATGTAAACATCACAGATGGCTAGTATTCCGCATTTGTCCTATCGTTCTCATGTTTGTACTTATTTTACCAAGTTTACAAACATATGATAGCCATACAGTAACATGTGTACCTACAGCATTCCTTTCATTTCGTGCTGCCTTGTCGTTAGCCTGAGCTAAAAATTACTCCCTTCGCGATTTCAAACATAGGGAGACGACCAATATTACTCTATTGGGACCACACGCCACTGAATTTGATGTGCATGACCAACAGGCTGCAACGGCAAATGGTCCTGTTGTTGTCCTCTTTGTTGGCCTGACTGTTATGCTTTATGAAGGTAGGAACCCCTTACGTTTACGTGCGTACTAAGGTTGTTCTTACGCATACCTGCCTATGTGCGCTAACAATGCACATATAAATTATTTACATGTTGGTCGCGCCTTCATAGGTCAGCTATCTCTTCAAGGCAACACTGTGTGCAGATGGTATCCCAATGTTCCCATACCAGAAGTAGTCATTCTGCAGAATAGGTCAACGTGTGTTCGGTTTGGTTTTTTTTACATTACAGTTCTTTTACATTTCTTGCCATTATTGCATATATGAACCACTCAGCCACCGACTCATCCTTACTTCTGATCTTTGCCCTTAGCTTTGCCAGCACGGCTCATGAGATTACATGGATCGGTTAGAACCCAAATCAGGCAGCCCTCATACCCACAACAGTCCGTAATCTATCTACCCAAAACACGCATGACGCTGTGGTGAGGCATGATTGGAACATCGTTTGTGCACTATATCATGACATGTTTATCGAGCTTCTAATAGATATTTGCGCCTTCTGACCTAAAAAAATGCCAGGGCCACAGCTACACTATTGACGTCGCGATCAAAGACTATGCTCCAAATGATGGATGGTGGTATCTAGGTTGTGGTGGATGTAGAAGGGACACAACGCGAATCGGTGAAGGTTACAAATGTTCAAGATGCAACAACATCACAGCCGAACCAAGGTTTTTACTAAACCATGCCGACTGACAAAACCATCCATCCATTGTTCGTGTTTTCTTTTTAGAGCCGCCGACTGCCATATATCTTACGCGCTTTACATGTAGGTACAAGTTGGCTGTGCGCGGCATCGATACATCCAGCGTTGGCAAGGATGATGCACCTATCGCAGAATTTGTTTTCTTTGGTGATGTAGGAGAGGAATTGGTGGGAATCCCAGTGTTAAACCTCACGGCAACTGCTCCCACCATTGTTGGTTTCATACCGCCCTGAGATAATAAGGCTCTATGCTAGGCAGTACAGCCTAAGAGTCAGCAGATCATGTGGATCGCTTCAGAGGATATCCGCATCATTCCAGGTTGATACCTTCACTGTCCTACCGACAGCACCTCCAATTCCCCTTGCTCCTGCGGTAGGCGGCAAGCCTTCTGAAGATTCTGAGACTGCTTCTCAGCCTGGAACTAGCTCATCTACTGCTGCAGCTATACACCAGCATGTTTTGCCTGCCGCCATTTCGTCACAGGCAATGCCCACTCCACCTCCTAATCCAACAAGCGCTGCGTTTCTACCACATGTGGTACCACATCAGCCTACATCGCATACACCGCCGTCCCCGGAGCTGAGCAAGGTTTGCCCCTTTTCCCTTCATATTACGTGTACATTTACCTTGCATTTGCACCGGCTCACTACATCCCAGATGCCTAAAATGTGTCGGTCCTGCTTTCTGACGCACAAAGACTAATGCGCTGGTCTTCCATACCGCAAAATGCCATGCTCCCTACGATACACTGCTTGGTGCCAATGTTGACGATGATACAAGGTGCTTCCACTACCTACTATTGTTCGGATCAATGAGTTGAGACCACTTATTTTCACCCTTTATCAACGTGCTATTATCCTATTTATAGTGCCTTGGAACAGAAAAAGAAAAGCTCGGTTATTAGGAAAATCAACATGGATGCACCAGCGAAAAGCTAGAGCAACAGGTGATGTCGACACAACATACGAGGATCTTTCCTGCTTCTATCCATTGATGTCTACGGTGTTTACTCTTGCACTACCAGAAACAGGATATTTCCCGAGTGCCAAAAACACTCGGGCAATGGGGCGAAACACTCAGGAAATTTGTTTCCCGAGTGTCACACTCGGGAAAAAGTACTCGGGATAGATTAGTCGGGATAAAAACGGTTTCCCGAGTGTTACACTCGGGAAATATACATTTACCGAGTGTATCCGTAGACACTCGGGAAACGTCAACACTCGGGGAAAAACCGCGCTGAACGGCTTCTCCACCCGTAACGGGAACTATTACCGAGTGTCAACACTCGGGAATACAACACTCGGGAAACGTCAACACTCGGGGAAAAACCGCGCTGAACGGCTTCTCCACCGTGAACGGAACTATTACCGAGTGTCAACACTCGAATACGCTCAAAACACTTGGGAATGTTCCCACCGCTTTCACCGACGAACCGGGGAAAATTGACACGTGGCGCTTTTCCCGAGTGCATAGCGGAAAAACACTCGAAATATTCCGACGGATCCGCAGAAATTGCCACGGGTCAAGTTTTCCGAGTGTGTACACTCGGAAACTTTTTGTCGCTTTTCCGAAGTTTCAATTTCCGAGTGTCGACACTCGAAAGGTTTATCTCTTTCCGAGTGTTGGCACTCGAACGTTAGTCTATTTCCGAGTGCCAAACACTCGGAAAGCGATGAGGCACTCGAAATCGACAAACTCGCCGCACCCAATTTTCACAAATTCATTTAAAATCCATTCCACAAAATCAAATAATCAATCCATCCATTCCACAACAACAAATAATCAATCCATCCATTCCACAACAACAAATAATCAATCCATCCATTCCACAGCAGTCAAATAATCAATCCATCCATCCATCCATTCCACAAAGAATCAAATAATCTATCCATCCATCCATTCCACAATATATGTATATATAAATGTATAGATCGAACAAAAGACATCATAACAGTTCCGAGCTCACAACATTCAAGATCAAGTTCAAAATGTAAGCATAAGGCATTATTATACATATGATGCTTCCAAATAACAAGTATCACTACAACCATTTGCATGCATGCATTTCTGCTTCAATCTTCCGTGCATAAGAGCATCATTTTCAAAGTTCTCGCAGATAGAGCAAAACTTAATATTAGTGCCATGTTACAACAAAAGTTAGGAATTGATACATGAAAAGATAATTAACCAAACTATTGACAAAGCAAAAAATTCCTTTAAATCATGATGAGCAACCTAATAACATGGCAAATCGCTTAAGGGCATGCACGGGTGTGGGCCACTAGCTTGTGGCCTAATTGATCATTTATCGCAACTCTCAAAATTTTGTCATTGTGAACTACTGATCAACATTTATGTCTCAAGCACTTATCATCAAATTCATACAAAGGAGTGTAAATACAAATTATTATATGTTGACACATTTCAAAAGAATTTATGATATAGATATAGAGAATTAGTTATATATGAAGCCATTTTTATCCATTTTTAGCAATCACCGATTGTGAATATTTTCTAATATTGGTATCCTTTTAGTAGATCATGAAAATAGCAAGCACCGGTGGTGACCTCTCGGCGATGGATGCATTCACATGATCTTCAACATGTGCACCAAAGATCTTCGAGGATTAGCAATGGGCAACCGATCCCATTGCCTCCTGCATTTTCATAAGAAATCGCATTATAAGAAATTTGCAGTAGCGACCAATAATTACATTGCATGTCATTTCAATGTATTCTGAATCAAGCACTCATAAGAGACTAACAATATAATAATCAAGATGCGCTACTAACCGAAGCGGATAAGTGAGGCGTTGGTTCCCCGACGGAGAGGCATTAAGTCGAGTCCCGGTCCCGAGTACTGTGATATTTGTTTGCACATTGCCATACATTAGCCAAGTATGAATATATATATATATATATATATATATATATATATATATGCATATTACTTTGTTATTGTACTACCACGCCCAACTAACTCGCATGAGCATTTGCTCTAACCGCTGCCTAGCCTCAATTTCCTCTTATGACCTCGCCTCAAGCCGAGAAAACCGAGATCGGGAAACATGTGATGGTGGTTGTTTGTCGACTTTGAAGGTGTACTTCATCGCTTGATGCAAAGACTCTGGATCGGACCTCGGAGAGGGTGGTCGGTGTGCTAATGTAGCCAGCACCCATAAAGAAACGACCATGTTTCTTCCCTTGCCACTTTGTACACAAAGACTTTCGCGTCTAGTGGCGAATTCATGATGTCGTACTCGGGCCATGAATCTCCTTAGCAACATCAAGATATGCAACCTGTTGGACAAAATCATCGAGGAGCGAAAATCATCGAGGACAAAATGATCGAAATCGCACTAAGTGCTCATGTCATGCATTGGTTGCACAAGGTGCCCTCCCGATCACCCTCCTAGCTTCTACATATGCCTCCATATCGGAGACAGCCTCGCTTTTCTTTTCCTCGCACCCAAAAACCACGGCGGTCAATAAATATGTATCGCAACATACAATCAATATGAACATGTTGACCTACCAGGTTCTTCTTGTAACGAGCCATGGAGGAGCTGCCTTGACGATGTGTTGTCCCGTCCATCAACAATCGCCGCTCCCTAGCAAAGACGAGAGTCCTGCAACCATCGCTCATTGCACCACTGTCTCGGAGAATCTGCGCCATGCATCTTCACACTTCAGGCCCACCAAGGTATTGCCTAAATTAACCAAGTGTTAAATATGAATAAACTAGAATTGATTGTAATCAAGGACATCGCTTGTTCGGGCTTGGTTACCCGCATGTACTCGCCGAAAGTGATATGCGTTTGGCGGCCGTCGGCCTACTGAATCTGCTTGTCAAGCACTTGTGTGTGGTAACAGATCACCGCTTGGATGCGTGCTTCAGAGAACATCGTGGGATGAGCTTCTTAACACAATTACGAAGCACTCGCCGAATCGACTTCTGTCCGTCGACCCCATCGAAACCACCACTACAATCAAAGAATAAAGAATTGATAAAGAATAAGATGATTAAGTTAGTTGATGAAAGCGAAAAGGAATTGATAAAGAATAAGATGATTAAGTTAGTTGACATTTATTACTTGGCTACTAAACATCCAAAAGAGGTAAATTAAACATGTCAGACTACTTGAAGTTTTAGTACCAAATAAGTGAGATTAGCTAGGTTAGGTTTGCATAAAAACACAAAATATACGACTTTGTCCTCAAATGGCTTACAGGTTCTTCAAAATGTTAGTACTCCTTGTGCAATTTAGATAGGTGCTGGATGAAAACTACCATTTTTAGCCATGTACCAGCTAATAAATAGTTGATGATGATTTAGTTGTCTGTCACAATTAAGATAACTATCCGAACATGAATAGATTGAGCAAAACTAGCCTAATCTACCGTAAGTTAAGTATGGTTGTTTAATGATCTAGTTTGTATTAATACACTAGAAAAAATTAATCTTTGAGTTAAATAGTCAAGTTGTCGTTAGGTGATTGAACATTGGGGCCAAATCAACCCTAACATGCATAGGAACACATAAAAGCAGATTTGAATATTTAGTCACTTACCCAAAACTTTCCTCCACCACGCAAGCAAACAAATCAAATGGAACCTCTCCTTCAACAAGCGCAGATCTCTGCAGCCCCTGTGAGTGGCACCATGTCCATGCAGTTCTCCCGCCGTCCTCTGTATGTGACCAAGCCAGGAAGTGCCATCGGCAACACGCCAATTATGCCGCTCGAAGTCTACGCTTGTCACCCCGCCTTCTTCTCGCCATTGCTCGCATATTAGTTTTTTTAGGTATGCAAGTAAGTGGGCTAAATTAGTGAAAGTGTAAACAAGCATTTACGTGTCGCCAACAGAACGATGATGATCTTCTCCTCCTCTCGGGTTGGTCGTCGTGGTAGGTTCGCAGTCCTCGCATCCAATATTCTTGTACCTCATGGTGCTCATCCTCCTCACCTCCGCCTCAAGGTGCTCTTCCTCCTCACCTCCGCCTCACGCCCACATCATCAAGACGTGAGGGTCAGTCACAGAGCCTGATCTACTAAAGGTAGACCCCCTACCCCCTCGAGGGGCAGGCTGCCCCATCGCCTCCTAGAGGGGCCGTGGCTGCCCTCTACTCGCCCAAGGGCCACGGCTGCCCCATCGCCTCTGGAGGGGCCGTGGCTACCCCATCGCCTCTGAAGGGGCCGTGGCTGCCCTCTGCCTCCTAGAGGGGCCGTGGCTGCCCCTCTGCCTCGTCGAGTGGCCGCGGCTGCCCCTTTGCCTCCTCGAGTGCGAAACAAGCGTCTGCCTCGACTAGAGTATGCTGCCTCGTCGACGCCACTCATTTTTGGTGTCCTTAAATGAAATAAAATAAAATAAATCAATTAATATAGCGTAATCAAGTAAGCTCATAGAAAATGTAATATAACGTAATCAAGTAAGCTCATACAAAAATTAAAAACATGCAAAGAAATAAATGGAAGACATACAAGATCATGCTTAGAAGTAGTCGTCTACAATGGGATCCTCCGCAGATGGGCCCTCTAAAAAGTCATCGTGACTATCATGAGGTGTTGACTCAGCGTCATCCCCTTCGGTGGCATCAATGTCTAAGCGATTAAGTAGTTCCAAGTCCTCTTGGTTTACAACCTCATCGGCATCGATTTGAATATCATCCATGTGATCGTCCTCTTCCCCAATTATTATTTGAAAAGTCCCTGGTAGCCCATCTTCTTGAAAGAATAGGTCAACACCATTGTTGGTCTCCATGTTGTAGTCCTGCTCACTAGGGGTAGGTAGTTTACCATATGGTTGCACCTTATGTACTACCCACCAATCCAAAGAGACTACTCATAGTTTTGCATGGGTACGGATGTAGTATACTTGGGTGGCTTGCTGAGCCACAATAAATGGGTCATTGCCTGGTAGGATTGATTGATGTGCAACTTCAACCAGCCCAAGTGATGTATCCCGTGTGACTCCCCTAAACGGATGGAACCAATGACATTTGAATAACATAAGTTTGAGAGGTTTGCTACCATGGAAATATAGTTCAATTATTTCTTCAATTACTCCATAGTATTCAACAGGTGTATCGCTCTCATCTTGTCCTATAGTCACCAATCCACTGTTAATTATTGTTGCATTAGGCCGTTCCCTCTCATGTGTCGATGTTCGGAAGCGGTACCCATTCACATCGTAGGTACTATAGGACAGCACCCGAGTGTGGCATCCTTGAGCAACTTGCTTCAATTCACTGCTCATAGACTTGTCCTTGAAACTCTACAGCATAAATAGAATGGGTTTCATGTATTACTTCCTCTTTACTTAGTAAATATTATGTGCAAGGGGGAGTAGCTAATAGAGAAGTTACTTTCTGATAGAACCAAGTCGGGAAATTTGGTTTACAATTCCCAGCACCCTTCCTAAGAAGGGTCGCAACTTGTTTTTCGGATGGGTCTCGACATTGCTTCCACTCGCTCCTAACAAATTCCCTAGAGGCAACAAGACAAGTAGATTAAAATACTCATACATCAATTATTGGAAAAAAATAATTGTTGCATACCTAATGTAATCATCCACTTTGGAGAGGTTGGTAAAGACATACAACATCACAGTCAACTACTCATCCCGCTATAAAACTTTGGGAGTACCACCGCTTGAAGTGTCACCTCTTCCGGTGAAGAGGCTAAGTTGGCAATTATTTTGAGGATGCCAATATTGTATCGTGAGGTTTGATTGTGCACCGTCATAACATTATCAAGAAAGTATATTGATGTGAAATGGGAAATTTCCTCAATTATGTACGCCTCGCTATGGATGCTTCAACACGTGATCGATTTTTTGCTTTGCCCGTAGTTCCTTTTGCTCCTCTCAATTGGATACATCCACCGGTTTTGCATCGTCCCCATCCTAGCTTCATAGGGAAGATGGAGAATCAAATGTTGCATTGATTGAAGAAGCGGTGGAAAGATCTTTTCCAACTTGCAAAGCAACACAGCACTTCACGCTCCATAGTTGATATTACCATAGGATCTATCTCTTTCGCACATAGTCGTCGATAAAAGAAGCTCAACTCCGCCATCACTTGCCAAACACACTCGGGACGAGCCACGGATCATCACAGGCAAAAGGCGTTCCATGAATATGTGGTAGTCATGGCTCTTTAGGCCATTGATGCGCATGGTAGCTAAATTCACTCCTCTTCTCAGATTTGCTGCATACCCATCAGGAAACTTTAGGGTCTGAAACCATTCCAAAATCTCCTTCCTCTGAACCCTAGTTAGGCAATAACTAGCTCTTGGCTTCTCCCACTTGCCAGTAGCTGGCTTATGGATCATATTCAGCGAGGGCCTGTTGCAAAGCTCCTCCTGATCAAGGCGAGCCTTCACATTGTCCTTCGTCTTGTCTGGAATGTCAAAGAATGTGCTAAATATGGCCTCTGCAACATTCTTCTCATTATGCATTACATCTATGTTATGGGGAAGAATGAGCTTATGAAAGTATGGCAGCCGCCACAAACTTGGAATGTGAGTCCAATTGTGCTCCTCACCATATTTCTCGAACCCATGACCATCATCAAGAGGCTTCAAAGCATCTAGCCATGCACGAACCTCCTCACCTGCCAGACGACGTGGTGGTCCACTGCGGACAGCAATATTGGCCCTAAATCCAGTTGTGTCACTTCTGAATTCGTGGTCAATTGGAAGGAATTGACGATGACAATCGAAGAAGGAGTGCTTGCGACCATGATTTAGCCAACAACCACGCAACGCCTCCCTGATTGGGCATGGCATCTTCCCATGTACGCACCACCCACGTAATATCCCGTCTGCAGGAAAGTCATGCATGGATGTGTGGTACGCGACCCGCATAGTGAAGTTCTGTTTCAATGCCCGATCATATGTCACTATGCCTTGTTCCCAAGCATGTAACAATTCATCCACCACCGGCTCCATGAATACACTCATATTCTTCCCTGGGTATTCAGGACCAGGGATTATCAACGAAAGGAATATGTACTGCTTCTGCATGCAAACGCCGGGTGGAAGGTTAAGGGGAATGACAAACACAAGCCAACAGCTGTATGGCGCAACCCCCATACCAAATGGGTTAAACCCATCAGTTGCAATTGCAATTCGAACGTTCCGAGGCTCCGCGGCAAACTCTACATAGTCTTGATCAAATTGCTTCCATGCTTCACCATCAGATGGGTGGACCATCTTGTCATTATGGTACCGACGACCATACTTGTGCCATACCATTTGTTTGGCAGAAACCTCAGACATGTATAACCGTTGGATTCGTGGCACAAATGGTAGATAGCGAAGTATTTTTCTGCCAATAGGAAGCTGCCTCTTCTGACCATCACCGGAGTCAACCTCAACAAACCTAGACTCACCACACTTATCACAATGATCTTTGTCCACATTCTCATTCCTAAATAGCATGCAATGATTTGGACAAACATCTATCTTCTCATATGGCATATTTAGTGCGCTTATCAATTTCTTGGCCTCATACAAGTTAACGGGCAGTTTGTGACCATCTGGGAGAAGAGTGCTAAACACGCTTAAGAATGCATCAAAGCAAGCAATGCTTGTGCTGAACTGAGACTTGACAAAGATGTAGTCGTGTGATGGCATCTAGTTGGGACACTGTGTGTGCCCATGAAGTGGTTGACTTCATGACAACATATCAAAGAAAACCCTTGTTGCGTGCTCGGTTCTTCCTCGGAGGTGCCCCATATGCATGACGCACATCATCTAGCATGTCTTCTATCCTACTCTCATTGTGGCCGCCATCGTCCGCTTCCTCCCTTAGCACATCCGATCCGCTATGTTGTGACTCGCCGTGATACACCCACACGGTATAGCTCGCCCTAAATCCGACTTGCACACAGTGTGCGATCATTGTTGCCCTCGCTTGTGGCCGTGTGTTCAACAACGAGAACAAGGGCACAACACACCCCGCCCATTACGCCTAGCAAATGCTCGATCCACAAAATCACGACTTTTCCATCCATTCTTGGGTACAACACCCATCGCTCTCGCCCAAAGGTACATCCAACTACGATCCTCACCATCCTAGTGTACAAAACATAATGCATATTTTAATCCAACTTTTATTTATGTCAAAATTACAACTACAGAGCTAGCTAGAAGCTACCCTATGATGCATGCCCTATATATGTACACTAAAACAGATTGACATGAAGACAATATATATGATCAACTGAGCATAAAAACACTTTCTTTCAATATATATGAATACCTTTATTTATTAACACGTTAATGTAGCATTGTAATGACAAAGATATCATCCACCATAAATGGACAACACAAAAAAAATAAGCAAACTTTATTTCTTTTGCACTTATCCATTACCTTACAAGACTTCTTGGGCCGAGGGAGCCGAGGAGCTGCGGTGGGGAAGATGGTCGCAATTGTGTGTCGGTGGAGGCGGTCGGCGAGGGAGGCGGCAAGACTGTATTGAAAACCATGAGCTATATTAGGACAGAATCGACACTTAAGCATTGAAATTTAGACAAAACAAAAAAATCGCTACACACAAACTAATTAAGTTTGAAAGTGCTACTGAGAACAAGGAATGAGTTCAAGTTGAAAGCAACTCAATTGATATCCCCATATATATATATATATATATATATATATATATATATATATATATATATATATATATAGGCAGAGGACATTCAAGAAAAGGTGATGTATGCACGCATGTTTCACGTCGACGTACACACACTCTTCAATAAAAAATTGTTTTGGCAATACTCCTTGGGAGTGAATATAATCTAGTATATTTGTATTTCCAAAGATACAAGACAAGGAAAATAGTACATTAGTGAGCACTTTATAAAGAAAAACCACAGAACAAATGGAGTGCAATGAATGGTAACGTTCTTTACTCACAGCCACAGGGGAAAAAAAGGTAAAACAGTGTTCATTGGTTCACTCCCCAAATAATTCAAATAAAATATTAGTATGAAGGTCTTTCAATTCATTGAATGGTGAATTATACAATATATCATGAATAACTCGAGCAAAAAGAAAAGACACATACACAAGGGAAGATGAGAATGAAAGGCAAGAAGGTAAGATGAGAATGAAAGGTGGCAATCATAGAACTTCAACTAAAGCTGATTCCAAAGTAGCGCACTAAAAATATAAGCAAGTGGTAATAGAATGTGAATCCACATTAGCATCATTTGCCCATGCAAAGAAATGACATTCACATGTAATGTTGTCTTCTTGATGCCCATTAAATAAAGGAAGGCACTCTAAAAATTCCTATTGCTGAATTCCTCTCAAGAAGGAAGGCACTCTCCTCTGCCTCTCACAAGAAGATCTATCGCTAGTCGCTTCTAGGCCAAGGCCAAAACTTTTGGTTACGCTGTAAACAGATTGGCATGTATCAAATCTGTGAGGCAAGGGGAGGGAGGATTTAAGATTCTCTTCGTCATTAGTTTTATTGTCATGGTGGGGCCTTGTGGTCATGCCAAACAAATCCTAGTCACTTAGGCCAATGGAGTTCATGTATGATAAAGGTGCCAAAGATGCTCCTATGTAGTGCCAAGAAAAGGATAGGACCAAGATAAGAAGCCCCACTATTATATTCTCATTTGCAAGACAAAAATCTTATGCACCCCCTCGATGCTACATCGCGCAAGATTTTCGCGGTTGTTTCATCGTCATGTAGCTCAAATCGATATGTTTATAGCGCAAGTGTGCATGTATCTGTTCATGTTATGATATGTATGGTTTTCTTTATCTGTAGTTTATTCAATTGTTGGTGTTCTCCATGGCGTTGTGTAGCTTGGTTGGTTTTGAATGTTTCAGGATCACACTACATCGAAGGATCACTGAACAGACAACTAGGCATGCCATGTTTAGATCTCATACTCACATGTGCATTGGATTAAGATTATCATCACCAGTTGTCACAAACTAATATATATACTTACATTACTCATTCAAAATTTGAAAGTAATAACATCTACCTTAGCATCACATGAGAAAAGTATAATAAAGGTGCCCTACCGATTGCGACCGGTCGGAGGAGGAAGCCGGGGGAGGCGGCGCCATGGAGGAGGGAGCCATGAGGAGGCACTGGGAGGCGGAGCCGGGAGGCGGAGTCGAGGCGGGGCGGGTGACGGCGGAGGGAGGGAGCCGGGAGGCGGGGGGCGCCAAGGAGGAGGGAGCTGGGAAGGCGGAGCCGCCGGCCGGAGGAGGTCGGGCGGCGGCGTCTCGAGGAGGTCGGGCGACGGCCGAGGGAGGTGGGGAGAAGACGAGGGGAGGCGCGGCGCAAGCGGGCGTGACGAGGGGTGACGACGGCAAGGAGGCAAGGGAGGCGGCGGAGGACGGGGGAGCGGCGCTGGGGGATTGGGAGGAGCAACAAGGGGGATTGGGAGAGGGAGCGCGCCATGTTTTGGGGAACGGAAACGTTAGAAACGAACGGGCGCGCATGTGGGGAAAAAAATGGCGCGACCGGATTTTTAGCTCCCGAGTGTCGACACTCGGGACATTATTGCTCCCGTCAAATTTTTCCGAGTGTCCGATTGGACACTCGGGAAACGTTAATTTCCCGAGTGTTTTATACTATTACCGAGTGTTTATTAAGGCACTCGGGAAGTTCCCGAGTGTATTACCCAAAACACTCGGGAAACTTATGAGCACTCGGGAAATTCGACGATTCTGGTAGTGTTGTATCGTCTGCGTTTTTACAGGAATCCTAAGACAGTTACTAAGCTGAAGCCAACACGCTATGCCTTTTGCGACGATCATCCACGCCTACCCTAGGGATTTTTTTTCGGCCGAAAATCAGCCCAATCGGTTCTGCTGGGCCCTCCCGGTAGTATTTCAAATCGGACCTGAAAAAATCGGCCCAGTTAGACGAAGCCCGGTCCAAGTGAGCTAACAGTCACAGCTCAAATCTCCTCTACGCTGCCCAGGCTCCCAATCCCCATTCCCTATTCCCCTCTACCATGCCCCTCCCGATCCCCAATTTCTCCACTCTCCAGCAACCTCGCCGCCACCGCCGTCCCCACTACCTCCTCCTCCACGCCACCGCTGCCCTCCCCATTCCCCCAACCTTGGTCTCAGTCCTTACGACCACTACCTCCTCCTCCACATCTTCCAGTTCGACCTTCTCGTCCTCCCTCCAGCGCTCGCTGATGTCGACGGCGGCCAGCAAGATGAAGAAGGCACTCAGGCTCAGGTCCTCGGAATCGTCCAAGGGCGGAGGACGGCAGAATGGAGACCGGGCGACAACAAGGAGCTGGTGCTGCTTACATCCGAGGGTGACGGAGCAGGCCGACACGAGGATCCGGTGAGGGCTGCTCCGCACCGCCGTCGGCAGTCGGGGTCTCATCTTCCCGAAATGTAGCTTTATGCACTAACGAAGTAGGAATGGCAACAGCGACAACAAGGGAGCAGTGCCGATGCTCCCTGATGCTTGTGCTGTCGGTAGTGTTTTGGTCAATTGTCTCCGATTTTCAGTCGAATTTTATTTAAATTTTAAATTTTGGTTTGAAATTTTTTAGCCGAAATCTGCCGAAATTTTCCGAAAATCAGTTCTATCAGTGACCCCTAGTAAAATTTCAAAACTGGTTATCAAAACCTGGCCTACCCTGCGTTGTGCAGGAAGCATACAGAGAAAGACCGTCAGCCTAGCGAGCCTTTTGGGTGTCCGTAGATCTTACGAAACGAACTAGCCAAAGGTCAGTCAGGTAATTCCATACTGTTCAGTATTCCCTGTTATGCTTTTCGTAGATGTTTACCTGCCGTTTAGTACTAAAGTCTGTTATTGGGACTACCATCGTCCTAGAGTCTGTGTATGACTTATCCTATCATACCTGCACATGCTATATATGCCTACGAATACATATCTTCCGTTTCCTCGCTTAACCTGATGTTCCATGCCTTCTTCGGTTAGTACTCTACGATGAATTCCATCTTGTGCCTATATTGGTCTAGCACGTATAGCTGATTCCCCTCAAACTGGATATTCTTGCCTGTTTCGATCAAGTTGCAGAGGAATTCTCAGCTCACAATTTGTGTCTGTACCGTTCTTACAATACCGATTCATCTACTTCTGACCTACTTAGATTCCCCAATCAGATTCTTCAATCATCTCCATTTCCCAGTGTATGACCGCGCCCTTTCCTAACCCAGTCTGCTCCTGCCGCTTAGACAACCCACTTTCGTAGGTCTCTTTAGTCGACCGGTTCTTCAGACGTGTGTACATGAACTAGCCACACCTTTGTGCAACTTAGCTCTCTGAACTTGTCTTGAAACGAAGTTCGTCAGATATGATGTCAGCGACTTCGTCCCCTTCTTGTTCGGTGCACTCGTCGCCGCCCCCATTCCGGCCATGTTTATCGTCCCCGTCACCTTACGCTAACAAAAACAGATTCTTCGCTGGAGCTCCACCGTCATAGCTTGCCGCCGCCCTCGTCCTTGCCTCCTATGAGTCAACTGTGAGAGAGAAAAGTATATACTCAGTGCCAGAGCAGAAGCTACTCACCCTGCACGAAGTCCATTTGCCCATTTGCTAACAGAAAAGGCTGAGCTGGCGAATCACCATGAGAGAGAGAGAGAGAGAGAAGTATTTTGCCCCTTCTCTGGCACTGGGAATGTAGTTCTCATTCTTACGGCCGACTTAGAGGAGGCAAGAGCGAGTGCGGCGACAAGCTGCGACGGTGTAGCTTCGGCGAAGATGCGAGTACGGTGTGTTCCTAGGCTCGAAGAATCCGTTTTTGTTGACGTGAGGTGACAGGGACGATGAATATGGCTAGAATGGGGCGGTGACGAGTCCACCAAACTTAGAGGGGACGAAGTCGCTGGCATCGCATTCGACCAACTTCACTTCAATGCAAGTTCTAGGAGTAAGTGAGACAACCTCACAAGTTCAGGGGACTGAGAAAGTAAAATGCAAGTTCAGCGAGCTAACTAAGACAACCTCGCAAGTTCAAGAGGCTGAGAAAGTAAAATACAAGTTCAGAGAACTAAGTGGCATAACCTCGCAAATTTCCTTATTTTTCTTTCGCTATGGTTTCCCTCAAATAAATCTTGGCTTTCTACTGTACCAACATATGCTCACCGCTTTGTCTTGTCGTCCTAGCCCCGTTAACCGCCGATCCATCCCAGCCAGTCGTTAGGGGCGATCGGACCACAGCAGATGCCAAGGTCGTGTTAGTGATATGCCCTAGAGGCAATCACAGAGATGATTGTATCATGTCTATGTTTATGAGTTATCGAATAAATGTTATTATGTTCCTTGGTTGAATTATCATTTATAAAGATTAACAAGTATGTGGCTTGTTGTTGAAGATCTTTAACTTATATGATGTCATTCTAAATGTATCCCTGATCGAATGTCATTGGTCGGAATACTAGTGACATATCGACCAACACATGTATTGATTGATGGTCATGTTTCACTGGTCATGGATATGAGGATATCGAATCAATAATGTGAACACATGTTAGAGAACATGGTGTTGGATTGACCCACCTTGAGATACTATTGAGATTGTTATGATTTCATGTGTCATCAGTTGGTCTCAAACAATGATGATGAATGATCATTATACCTGAGATCAGCATGGTGTCCTACATGTGTAATTGTACAGTTAGGGGTTGTCAAACGCTACTCCGTAATTAGGTAGTTATAAAGATAGCTTTCGGGTATGCTATGAAATATGCAGAGGGATGTAACTGGTTGGATATGGTATTTGCCCCTCCTAACATAACATGAGAGATATCCATGTCCCCTTGATGTGGTCAGATAAAGAAAGTGCATGGTTGTGCCACTAGTGGTTGAAGAGTCGACCACATGAAGTTATCCGTCACTTGATCGAGAAAGTATTGAACAATCCATGGATGGTAAAATATCTCACCTGGAGTTCAGCCAGATATTGTGAGGCAAAGGGAGAATACAGACTAGTCGTAAACTGATAGGACATGAGCACTAACAGGTCGTAAGGAGTTACAAACTGGTCGTAACTAAATATGAACTGGTCGTATGGAGATACGAGTTGGTCGTAAGTGATAAGGACCTGGCCACAGATTATACTGCATAAGGTTCGTCTGATATAATATTTATGTGTATTCAGGAATCGTTATACTTTACTAGGAACCACTAATGACTCGTGGTTAGAAAGGAGTTTCCGAGTCACAACGAATTACGCATGAACCTACAGGGTTGCACACCTAATGGGTTGAAATAAATGAGTTCGGATAGGATCCGTTATGGCCTCTTTATAAGGGGGTGCATGGGGCTGTTAGGACTTACGTAAGTTGCTCCACCAAAATCCTAGCCGCCATCTTCGCGAAGGCCCTGCTATGTGCATTGGTGCTAGCACATCGGTGTACGACGTTCCACGTCTAGATGTGTGGATATCATAGATGCACTGCCATGGTTGCTGCTGCGCTGATCGAGGATGATCCACAACCTATGCAAGGAATGTGACAGGTTGCTGGAGGAGACGATCGGTGCCGATGGCGTTGGACAATCGACTACGACCACTACATCGACGCGCTCCACGTTGGATCAAGCTGCTCCAACTTTTCTTCTGCTGCACTGTGCGTCTAGTGGTAATGATCTATGATCTCTTACTTGCATGGCTTCCTAGTTTATGTGGTAGAATTTTAAAATTGCTAGCTAGTGTAACCTACCCGTATCCATGCAGTGGTATCAAAGCCATCCTGTTTAGTTTTTTATCTAGATCGGTCACATATACTTGATATGTGGCAGTAATAGGTTGCATCTATTGTTGTTCTGATTTGGTAACCTAGATCAGTTCATATGGATGGAGCGATTTAGGCACTGGTTGATATGATCAATCGGTTTCGGTGATTGTAGATGGGTTTGCAGGAGGTACGAGTTGATAGCACCAGATGATTAACTACGCTTGTTCATGGTCGCATTGTATGATACTCCTACCGGTCGGAATTCTGCCATCGGGGTATGCTGCGATGATTAATATGATGAATTTCCAAGGCTCAATTACGTGAATAAGATTCATGTCCCGGAAAAATTTTCCACGAGACCACCATGCTAGGTAATCCTTGTCGCGTTATACAGTATTATGTGTTCATGTCACCCGATAGAATTGGATTCTATGCATAACACCTTTTGCAGGGATTGATGTGAATATTATGACTCATTATGTATGTGATGCATGTATGGATTTTTTATGGCATATTATGTATGTGATGCATGTATGGATTTTTTTCATGGCATACGTGTCATGCTGTGTTCTAGCCATCGAGCTACATATTGTTATATAACGATCTGCGTACCGACATGTGATGCTTGATATTATTATATGTAATTCATCACTAGATTTTAGGAGTAATTGCTTAGTAGATGAATATGGTGATTTCAAGCATGATGGCTCGATGGACAGGAAGCGTGGTGATGGATATTTCCATATTAAGGGCCATACTATTTCACGGTTTAATATGATTATTTGTGAATGTTTATTTTATTCATGTTATACTATTAATCATGTTTTTATCATTAGATGTTTTAACATGATAGAGTAGTATCTCTCAAGAAAAATTAAGTAAATTTGATGTCTTTCCAATTGCTGCGTCGATCGCGATTTTAATCATTAATTGGTAGGTCTACCAAAGTAGAGAGCCATTAACTGTCTTAATAAGATGGGGTAGGTGTCGAACACCTATATGCATAGTATTGGTTTAACTTAACAAGGCTATCAAAATAGTTTTGGGCCTTACGGCATAGTGATGCCACCTAACAAACAAGAGTCATATGAGATATGATTGGCAAGGGGTTGCTTACCTAAATCACTAGGTTTCTAGCAGTGATGCCAAAGCTCAGTAGGACTTACTGATATATGAATCTCGAACCCACTATATGAAGTTAGAGGGAAACTTGGTTTAGAACATATAGTAGGAGTATCTTTTGTTAAAGTGTTTAATAGAAGATCTTACATAAAACATATTGCTGAATTTTTTCATATACATATTTTCTATTGTAGATCATGGCATCTAGTACTTCCTCCACACATATCTATAACTTGCGATCTATTCTAGAGAAAGAAAAACTAAATAGAACAAACTTCATTGACTGGTTTCGTAATATGAGAATTATTATCAAATAAGAAAAGAAGTAATATGTTCTAGAGGATCCATATCCTCAGGAATCGAATGCAGATGCTACTCGTACTGAAAATAGTGCTTATGAGAAGCATTGCAATAACGCAGTTGATGTACATTGCCTTATTCTTGCCACCATGTACTCTAAGTTTCTGAGGCAATATGAGACCACTGATGCTTACAATATGATTGTGGGTCTGAAAGGCATATTTCAGGACCAAGCAAGGCAGGGAGGTACAATACCTCTAAGGCATTGTTTTCTTGTAGGTTGTCAGAAGGTAGCTAGGTCAGTCTTAATGTGATCAAGATGGTTGGTCACATTGAGAGCTTAGAAAAGCTTAGTTTTTTCCCTTAGCCAAGATGTGGCTACTGATGTGATTCTCTAATCGCTCCCTGCGAGCTTTGAGCCCGTCATATTGAATTTTCATATGAATTGCATGGAGAAGTCAATGACCGAGTTGCATGGTATGCTTAAAGATGCCAAGGAGAGCATCAAGAAAAGTTATAATCATGTGGTGATAGTTCAAAAGACTACTAGCTTCAAGAAGAATGGTAAGTCTTGGCAAAAGGGAAAAGGTAAAGGAAAGACTCAAGATGAGATCGAAAGTCTCAAGGCTAAGCTTAAAAAGCTCAAGCTAGGTCTCAAGCCTGATACAGAATGCTACCATTGCCATGAGACTGGGCATTAGAAGAAGAATTGTAAGAAGTACTTGGTAGAGATGAAAAAGAACAAAGGAAGTAAGACTTCCAGTTCAAGTGTAAATGTTATAGAAACTACTTAAGTGCATGTGCTTTGCTACGAAACATCTCGTGAATGTAATCATTTATCAATTAAGTACATATAATATATCTCAATTCATCAAGGCGCGTGGACCAAAGCAGAAGAGTGGGGATGGAGAGGAGGAAGTGAGGCCCATCTAGATCTGGCCGATGGAAGCGGCGATGGGCGACGGGATTGAGGCATGCGGAGCTGAGCAGAAGAGCAGGGGTGGAGGCGAGGGCGGAGAGGACACTACTACAGAAAGGCTAATACTGGACGCCTCATCACGACGATTGACCAAAACCGTCGGTATTACATTCAATCACTGACGGTTTTGGTTTAGAGACCGCTCTCTTATCGCCGCGCTTAAAAACCGCTCGTGAAGAGGCAATATCACGACGGTTCATTTTGAAACCGTCAGTGAGTATCACGACGGTTCAACACGAACCGCTCGTGATATTAATCAAGATCACGAGCGGTTTTAAACACAACCGTCGTGAAGTATCACGAGCGGTTCAACAAGAACCGCTCGTGATAATATCGCCATAGACTCCACGGTGCGCCGCCATCGCCCGGCTCCCGACGCGCTCTTCATCGCCGATCGCGCTGCGTCGTTTGCCGCCAATCCGCTTCGGCTCCCGATCGCGCTCTTCGCCTCACGCTCCGAATTTATTCCTTGTTTGATAAAAAGGATCATCCGCCATCCAAGATGATCATCCCCACATACTTATAAAATTAAAAAACAGAAATGGCTGCCTCTTCCCTGTCGCCAGCACTGATGGCCTTCCTGGCCTCACTGTACGAGCACCTCTCTCTGTGTAGGTTGAACTGTCTTTGCGGAAGAACACTGCTTGATCAGCAGTGTCTTCACTCCTCTGCCGGCGGAGAATTTGCGGAGCGGTGGCGGCCACCTTCCGCCGCCTTGACATCCTCCTCCGCCGTGTCTTCCGGTGATCTCCCACTTCGGTAGCGTTCTGGCGTCATCGACGTAGTCCTCCAAAACGACGTTGCACGCCTCTGTGGAGGCTTGCCGTCACTTGACTGTGAAATCGAGGCGGCGAAGCATCGATACGACCGGGCCGATACCCTCAAGCAAGGGAAGAGAGCCTATGGGCTCAATTCTTCTTGGTTCAACGATCGAGGGTCTTGGAGACACTTGAACGAGCACGCCGGTAGTGGACGATTTCGTGCTTCATTCGCGATGATCGGGAACCGCCCAATGCCGACGCTGCCGCTTATGAAGTATTGAAGACGGAGATAGCGCCTACCTCCGCCACTAGAAAAACTTTGTTTTATTTATAGGTTTTTACTTTTTTAAATCTTTTTGTAAGCGACTGGCCACGCTGTTTGGCCATATATATGAAAATTCCAAAATGAAAAAAAAGTTTGGAGGTGAAGTTACTATATTTAATTATATGTTGAATTATTGCGCTCTCTCTCTCTCTCTATATATATATATATATATATATCAGAGACGGTTTTGTGGAAAAACAAAATCTAGTTTGGAGGTGAAGTTACAATTAATATTAATTATATCAGAACGAGCGCGTCAACGGGCCGGGTGGACGATTTCGAGCTTCGTCACGATCGAGAACCGTCCGATGCCGACACCGCCGCCTATGAAGTATTGCGGATGGAGATAGCGACCTACCTTCGCCACTAGAAAAACCTTGTTTAATTATAGGTTTCGCTTTTTAATATAAACATGTAATTTCTTCACATGTCATGTAAGTGTATATACTTGAGAAAAAACATTTCCTGACGGTTCCATAATGGAACTGCTCAGTGATGATTATCACCGATCGCTCCATAATAGAACCGCTCTCGATAAGTCTTTATAAGTAGGAGCTAGCATAGCTTGCCGCTAGGGTTTGCGCCTAACTCGCCACTCCCAGCCGCCTTACTCTCGTCCGTTCCTCCTCGTCATTGCCGACGCCGCTTATTCTTCCTGTTGCCGACGGTTAGAGATATGGTGACCTTTGCAAAAGACACTCAGACGATAAGAGTGTCTTTTGCAGCGTCACCGCCAGCCACAACCACGGTGATGCCCAAACTCGCGTCACTCCCAGCTCCGCCGCTAGGGTTTGCGCCCGCCTAACTCTGTTCCTCCCCACCTCGACGCCGCCGACCTGCGTCGCCGTCCGCCGACCCCTTTGCGCCTCGCTAGGGCCCCGGGTCGGGCTTTGCTTTCCCATCCTCCTCTATTCTCCTCTAGATCTGTTAGCTTAATGTCTTTTGTTGAGTTTGATTTTTATGCATGAGCCTTAAGTTGTGTCCTCGATGTTTGTGTGATTTATGCAAGGTAAAGGAAATGGATGAGGGTTGTGTTTGGTGGTGGGGTCGCCACCGTGGTTCTTGTTGCACTAAGGTCCCTCTCTGTCTCTACCCTCCTTGCTCTGTGATGAAAATGGCTAGCTAGTGCTCTGCGATGGATGCCGAGGGCTACTACTGGTGTGGTGGGTTTGGACACCCTTGGTCTTGTTCTCTTGCTGATGAACTGCTCAATGATGTTAATAGTCTTATGCTGAAATTGAATTGATAATTAGTTCATTTTAATAGTCCCTTGCTCTGTGATGTAATGATGTAAATAGTCCTATGCTGAAATTGAATTGATAATTAGTTCATATTAATAGTCCCTTGCTCGTGATGTAATGATGTAAATAGTCCTATGTTGAAATTGAATTGATAATTAGTTCATATTAATAGTCCTCTTGCTATGTGATGTAATGATGTCAATAGTCTTATGCTGAAATTGAATTGATAATTAGTTCATATTAATAGTCCCCTTGCTCTGTGATGTAATGGTGTCAATAGTCTTATGCTGAAATTGAATTGATAATTAGTTCATATTAATAGTCCCTTGTTCATGCCGGTCAAGTTCTCCTACCTCTTGCGTACCAGGTACGTCCTACCATTCCATTCATAATCTCTTCTCTATAAAGTCTCCAGCGTTGGTGCTTGTGCCATTAAAACCGGCATCATATATATATTATATATATATTATTAAATGATCCTCGGCCACTTTAGGAAATTAGTCCACATGACATGAGAAGAATGAGGCAGTATCCACGGGCAATCTCATTGAGCCCTTGCAAGTATAAAGTATGGATGCAAAGAGGCGGTCGGACATCCAATTACTGGATTGGGCGTCGCTATGTTCGAAAGTGGCGTTGATCTTAACTACTACGTTGGCATCATGTATTAGCAACCAACAATTCTTGAGCATGTAATTGTCTTTAAAGCCAACAAGAACACCAAGCAACAAGTTGAGAATTCTTTTGAAATATGAGAATGGTTGCTTGGTGTTCTTGTTGGGTTTAAAGACGATTACATGCTCAAGAATGGTTAGTTGCTAATATATGATGCCACTTCCCACCGGAGTACTTCACAAGATCAACGATATTTTCGAACATAGCGACGCCCAATCTGTAATTGGATGTCCGACCGCTTCTTTGCATCCATACTTTATATTTGCATGGGCTCAATGAGGTTGCCCGTGGCTACCGCCTCATCCTTCTCATGTCATGTGGACGATCCCCCAAAGTGGTCGAGAGATCACGTAACAATATATATGTAATATATATATGATGCCGATTTAATGGTACAAGTTTGGGCCTTTATAGAGAAAAGTCATCACAGACGGTTTCAGCCACAAACCGCTCATGATATGTATTTATCACGCATTTGTTTGTGGCTAAAACCGCTCGGATATAGTGATTATCACGCACGGTTTGTGGCTGAAACCGCTCATGATATAGATTATCACAGACGGTTTGTGGTGAAACCGCGGTTTGAACCACAAACCGCTCAGGAAAGTATACATCACGAGCGGTTCAAAACCGCTCAGGATGACCTCATGTCATCATCGACCCATAAACTCGAGACGGCTCACGAAACCGCTCAGTGATGACGCTTGAACCGTCTGTGAAAGCCTTTTCTGTAGTAGTGGGAGGAGGAAGCACAGGCAAGGTCGCGGGCGTTGCTGGGAGAGGAGGAGCAGGGAGTGCATGATGCGAGGAGATAGTTTGCTGATAACGTGGCCCACATGTCAGTAGAGAGGGACAGGGGTGGGAGGGTGGGGAGGACAGACGACCACCAACTCCAATTTTTAAGTAGTAGAAATATCAATTCATCAAGGCGCATGGAGTAGAGCAGAAGAGCGGGGGAGGAGAGGAGAAAGTGAGGCCCGTCCAGATCTAGCTTATGGAAGCGGCGATAGGCCATGGGATGGAGGCGCGTGGAGCAAAGTAGAAGAGTTGGGGTGGTGGTGAGGGCGGAGAGGAGGAGGAAGCACAAGTGGTGTCGCAGGCGATGCTGGGAGAGGAGGAGCAGGAAGCGCACGATGCGAGGAAATAGTTTGTTGATAATGTGACCCACATGTCAGTAGAGAGGGACAGGCGTGGGAGGGTGGAGAGGATAGACGACCACCAACTCCAATTTTTAAGTAGTAGAGATTAATCTTACCATTTATCCTACATGTGCTTGGGTATTTGATACTGGATCGGTTGCTCATGTTTGCAATTCGATACAGGGACTAATAGGGGGTAGAAGTTTGGCAAGAGGCGAGGTTGATCTTCGCGTGGGCAATGGAGCAAGAGTTGTTGCATTAGCTATTGACATTTTATCATTAGTTTTACCCTTGGGATTAGTTATGGAATTCTAATTGTTATTATGTTCCTGTCTTAAGCAAAATTATTATTTCTACTTCATGTTTAGGAGTAGAAGGTTATGAATTCAGGATAAAGAACAATTTTTATTCAATTTATTTTTATTATATGCTTTATGATCATGCTCCATTGGTGAATAGATTACATGTTTTGAATCTTGAGGATGTGCATGTCTTTAACATTAATGCTAAGAGACTTCGACCTAATAATTTGAATCCCACTTTTATTTGGTATTATCTTCTAGGTCATGTAAATGAGAAGTGCATGATAAAGATCCATAAAGATAGTCTTCTAAACTCATTTGATTTTGAATCATTTGAAATATGTGAATCTTGTTTACTTGGCAAAATGACAAAGGCGCCATTCACAGCTATAGGTGAGAGGGCAAGTGACTTATTGGTCCTTGTACATATAGATGTATGTGGACCAATGAGCACTTCGACCAAAGCTAATTTTTAGTACTTTATAACTTTTACTAATGACTTTAGTAGATATGGTTATATATATATATATATATATATATATATATATATATATATATATATATATATTAATGAGGCATAAGTCTGAACCCTTTGAAAAGTTTAAAGAATTTCAGAATGAGGTACACAATCAACTTGACAAGACAATTAAATATCTACGATCAGATCATGAAGATGAATATTTGAGACATGAGTTTGGTGATCATCTAAAGCAATATGGAATTATTCCACAACTTACTTCGCCGGGAACGCCTCAATGGAATGGAGTATCTGAACGATAGAACCGGACATTGTTAGCCATGGTTCGGTCAATGATGAGCCAATATGATCTTCCATTGTATTTATGGGGATATGCTCTAGAAACAGCAGTTTTCACTTTAAACAGGGTTCCATAAAAACGGTAGAGAAGATATCATATGAGATATAGACCGGGAAGTGTACTGGATTGTCTTTTCTCAATATACGGGGTTGTGAGGTATATGTAAAATGTTTGACGTCTGATAAACTCACACCCAAGTCAGATAAATGTTTCTTTGTAGGGTATGCTAAGGAAACTAAAGGATATTACTTTTATAAGTGGAGTGATGACAAAGTGTTTGTTGCCCGGAATGGTGTCTTCTTGGAGAAATTCGTGAAACATCTGAAAATATTTCAACTCCTATTGAATCTCTATAGGATGAACAAAATATTGTATAACCTGTAGATGAGGCATCAGCACCATATAGATCTAAAAGTCCACATCAATTGACTATAAGGTATGGGCATGACATTTTATTATTGAATAATGATGAGCCTAAGGATTACGAGAAAGCGATGATGAGCCCCGACTTTGAGTCATGGCTTGAAACAATGAGATCGAGATAAAATCCATGTATGACAATCAAGTTTGGAATTTGGTTGATCCACTTGATGGTATTAAAACCATTGAGTGTAAATAGGGTTTTAAGAAAAACATAGATATGGATGGAACCGTTCACATTCATAAAGCACGATTGGTGGCAAAGGGTTTCAAACAAATTCAAGGTGTTAATTATGATGAAATCTTCTCGCCCGTCGCTATACTCAAGTCTATCTGGATCATTCTAGCTATTGTTGCATATTTCGATTATGAGATATGGCAATTGGATATCAAAACGGCTTTCATAAATGGAAACCTAAGTGAGGATATGTACATGACACAACCCGAGGGTTTTGTCGATCCACAGGAAGCTAGAAAGATATGCAAGCTTCAGAAATCCATCTATGGATTAAAGCAAGCATCTCGGAGTTGGAATATTCGTTTGGATCAAGTGGTCAAAGGGTTTGACTTCATCAAGAATGAAGAAGAACCTTGTGTTTACAAGAAGGTTAGTGGGAGCAAACTTGTTTTTCTGATCTTATATGTGGACGACATATTATTGGTCGGAAATGATATTCCTATGCTTGAATCTATTAAAACTTCATTAAGAAATAGTTTCTCTATGAAAGATTTAGGAGATGCATCATATATTTTAAGCATAAAGATTTATAGGGATGGATCTAAAAGGCTAATCGGATTAACCCAAGATATGTGCATTGACAAGGTGTTGAAGCGGTTCAATATACGAGATTCCAAAAAGAGTTTCTTGCCCATGTCACATGTAATTAGTCTTAGCAAGAGTTAATGTCCTTCAACACCTGATGAACGAGACAAAATGAGTAGAATTCCATATGCTTTGGCTATTCGATCTATCATGTATGCCATGTTTTGTACACGACCAGATGTGGCATATGCTCTAAGTGTTACGAGCATATATCAGTCAAATCCAGCTGAAGGTCACTGGATAGCAGTCAAGAATATCCTAAAGTACTTAAGAAGGACTAAGGATGCATTCATTATTTATGGTGGTGAGGAAGAGTTGGTCATAAACGGTTACACCGATGCTGGCTTCCAAACCGACAAGGATGATTTTAGAGCGTAGTCTGGGTTTGTGTTTTTGTCTTAATGGAGGAGCAGTGAGCTGAAAAAGTTCCCAGCAAGGAACAGTTGTTGATTCTACAACAGAGACTGAGTACATTGCGGCTTCCGAAGCTCCAAAAGAAGATGAACTAGGTGTGATTTCTAGTGCTTCCAGTCCAATGGATCTATATTGTGATAATAGTGGAGCCATTGCACAAACTAAGGAGTCTAAATCGTATCAAAAGTTCAAACACATACTTTGACGATATCACATTATTCGTGAGATTGTTGAAAGAGGTGATGTGAAGATATGCAAAGTGCACACGGATTTGAATATTGCTGATTTGTTGACAAAGCCTCTCGCAACCTAAGCATGAGGTGCACAGAAGAGCTATGGGTATTAGATACTTGTATGATTGACTCTAGTGCAAGTGGGAGGCTGTTAGTGATATGCCCTAGAGGCAATCATAGAGATGATTGTATCACATCTGATGAGGACATGACCCCTATGGATACAACCATATTTGCTATTCTTGTTGTTCCAATTACAAGAGCTCATACACTTCACTTAAATTATCAGGTGAGCTCGTTTTTAGGAGTGCATTTATATTATATGAACAATATGATTCTGCCTAATAAATGTGTTGTTATTTTTAGGAATGCATCAATACCTAAAGGGTTCAAGTTGGATACGTTCTAGAATCCAATTCGGCCTCCGGAGACAGCACTGACTTCAAACGTGAATAACTTTCACATAAAGAGTCTGTTGGCGGTCCACGAGTACTTGATGGAAAGCTTATCTCGTCCTCTTTCTAACGAATCTGTCCCTACCTAAAATTTCTTCTGAGCACGCCGCAATCACCAAAAACGACCAGTGCTATTTCTGAGCCTGAGTCCAACGAGTGCTGCACCACCTCCACTTGGGCCCATGGGCCTTGTAACCCTAAGGGCATGCGCCCACCTCCCTGGCCACACCTCCTCATATAGGATCCACCATCCCTCTAATCTCCTCAGATTTTGTTTAGCTAAAAATAAGCTACATTGCAACTTCGTGTATTTACTTGTGTCAATTAGACCAACCATAATACCGCTTCAGAATCCCAATTTATCGATTATTTCGATCCAATTTACAATTTTAGATTGTTTATTATCTTGTTCTTGCGTGTTCTTCGATTGCATGCAGGAATAGACCTTCGTGGTCAGGTTGATCGTGCTTCTAGCAAGGTCGATAACAATCACAGAGTTGCTTCAATGATTGCGGGCATATTGGTCGTGTAAGATTGTTAGCCAAATCGTGAGAGTCGACTCCACCAAATCGAGTTATCCTTCTCATTGAAAGATCGGGACACCCTTTGTCGCATCAGGTGGTATCAAAACTACAGTTGATCGGTGAGAATTTTTTGTTACCTACAGTCCAAAAAGCCACGACAATAAAAAAAATAGGGTTAGTTCATCCGTCCAAACCAATCTTTGCCTACAATTTTTCTTTTCAGTTTTGCTCGTTGAATCATTGGTTGCATGGTCATGTCTAGTTGCTAATTTCTAGTTCTAGTTGTTATCTAGTTGATCTTTGTCTAGCTTCCATCTTCATCCTTGCCGCAGGTCACCATCACCTTTCCATCTTGCTCCTTGCCGCAAGATCATCATCTTCTTCCGGCAACCAACTTCCCCGCTGCGGCAACTAGCACCTCCTATGGACGCAGCCTTTCATGCTACCGTGGCAACCAAGAACTCCTGCCACCGTTGCCACTTGCTGCCGCGGCAGCCGATCGCCCTTGCCTCCCGCTGCCATCTCCTGCCACGGCACCAAAGTGACCTGCCATTGTCTCCTTTCCCTACCGCGTCCACAAAACTCCCTACCGCATCAATCCAAATGCTGCTGCTGCCACTGATTTCTGCTGCCACGGTAACCAAAAAACCCTAACCTAATTTGGTTTGCTGTAGCACTACACCACTCCCTGCCGTGGCAATCCAAATCTTCTTTGCCATGTTGATTTCTCTCGCCACAACAACCAAAAACCCTAACCGAATTTGGTTTGCTTCAGCGCTACACCACTCCCTACCGTGGCAATCCAAATCACATCGCCGCTTTTTCCCTAATGAGCTGTGTTTGGGCTTGTTTATTTCGCTTTCTTTGCAACCAAAGTGCAAAGTTAGTGTTTGTCGCAGCCTGTTTCAGCTTCAAGAGAAGAAAAAAGAATAAGGAAAGATTCAACCCTAACCAAAGTTGGTTTCGGTTTGCAAGAGAGAAAAAATAGAGAAGAAAGAGAGAGAGAGAGAGAGAGAGAGAGAGAGAGAGAGAGAGAGAGGAAAAAAAGGACAAAAAAAAGAGTGCCCACCTTCCCAAAAATTGAAAAGCACATCAAACTTTTGCCAAAACTAGTGAAAATGGGTGAAGACCTTCTTCATATAGCCACAAGCTTTCACAAAAAAAATTAGCAAGTTTGGCCCAAGGGTTTGAAAGGTATAGTAGTTTCAATTTCAACCTGAATCTGAGGAATCACGGAGGTCCTGATTTGGCCTGATCTTTCGATGACAAGATAAATTCGATAGAAGTCGCTCAACTCTCACAATCCTGGCTATGAACTTGCAAGGCTCGAAACCACGCAACCGCTGAACTAATCAACAAGTCGTTATCAACCGTGCACGAATACCCGGAAGACCTGATCACGAAGATCAATTCCTTCATACACCCAAAAAGCACACAAGAACAATATAAATAGCAATCTAAAATTGCGAATAGGAATTAAGATTGTATTGATAAGTGGGGTTTCAAAGACAATGTCGTTGTTGATCTCGTCGAACAAGAGGACAAAGTATAAAGTAGCAAAGCTAACCTTCAATCAACAAAACCAAAGGAACTAGAGGGGGTGGTGGCACTGTTCACATGTGAACAGTATAGCATGAACAGTACCAAACCCTAGGGTTTCAAGGCCAATGGGCCCAAGTGGAGGTGGCGCAGCATCGTTTTGTCTCGGGCTCAGAAATAGCGCCGGATTTTTTTTGGTGAATGCAGCGCTCTCAAAAGAAATTTGAAGGTGGGGCCAGATCTATTGGAAAGAGGATGAGATAAGCTCTCCATCAAGTACTCGTGGACCTCCAACGGACTCCGTATGTGAAAGTTATGCGTGTTTGAAGTCAGTGCTATCTCCAGAGGCCAAATTGGATTCCAAAACGTATCCAACTTGAACCCTTTAGGTGTTGATGCATTCCTCCTTGTATAGCTGCACAAATATACATTTTAATTATTAGGTAGCTTCATATTCTCATTTAAAACAAATTGAAGCTGAATGAACAAATTCACCTTTATGGTTGTATGCGTTTGTGGCATGGTCACATCATCCTCCCTTTCTTGAAAACAAAGCTGTCCTCATCAGATACTGTAGGTACCTCAAACTTCTTCTCTAATGACATAAGATGCGCCAGATCATCCTTCATCTCTTCAAGTGTCTCGGCAGTATCTATGGATGAAATAGGCGCCAAAACAATGTCAGTGTTTTCAGTTACCTTAGCTTGCTCCTCGCTTGTGGACGTGGGTGGTGGCGGTACAAAATGACGTCGCAATTCCTTCTTCATCTCCTCCCATGTGTACATGTAGTGATACTTGAGATTCGACCACCAATGTTGAATGTCACCGATCAGTGCCATTCTTGCCATGTTCATCTTCTCATAAGGATCAAGGTCGTGTCTTTCAAAGTAGCTATCCAACATGGTAACCAATAGGAAATAGTCCAACGACGTACTATCAGCAGTGAGTGGCAAGATGTATGTCGGTAGTTGTTTCCTTTTGAGTTCAAATCTGCCAGCGATGTCATCGTAATCTCCCAACTTCAACCAACCTATCGTTGTTAATAGAAAACGAGGAAACAAATCACAGTGTATATTCCCCTATCAACTACTAGGTTCTGGCGTTTCAACAGTCGCTCTCTCACAACGCCTTACCAAGTTCTTACACGTTCTTACCAATGCAGGAAAAAAGTGGTACAACCAGTGGCTGGTTCGTGATACTCTCACTTGTGATTAGCCCAACGATTGTAAGGAACGGAACCTGCTGAGTTAGTAAGAAGTGGAGCTCGGAAGGCTTCAATATAGTAGCAAAGATCAGCAACAATCAAATCAGTTAATGCAAGTTAAAAAATTATTCAAAGTACTAGTCAATGTTGCTGATCCTAGTCTAATCAAAGCTAGCCAATCAAAGCCCTACTAACAAAAATGTATGCACGCACATGCAAAGATCAATATGACTTGATGTAGGCAATGGAAAACCTCACAACAAGTGCTAGGAGAGACACTAGCCAACTACTCAAACTACTTTGTAGGGGCACAAGATTGTTCACACGATGTAGAGCACAAAAACGGAATAACGTGCAACATAAACAGCCCCCTAGTTTGAGCAGAAACAACAGCTAGTCAAGAGAGATGAAAAGGCAAAGTTTTATATGGCTTATATATGCTCGTTTGAAAGGTTTCGATGAGATCTACAACTTTGCAGTTGAGGTGAACCCCAAATTCCGAAGGGAAGACCGAAAGAATCACTAAAAACAGAAACCAAAAACTTGCGACGCGAATTCAGGGCCGAAGATGGCCGATTTTGGGCATCTTGAAGGGTGACTAGCTTTGCCTAGTGATTTTTATTGGATGCGCATCATCTTTAATTTTCCAAAAAGTCCGAAAACATCAAATTCCGACACTGTGTGCAAAAGTTATGCCTATTTTACTAAAGGTGTCTCGAAAACGGACTCGAATTCGTTTCGGCTTCAAATTGAAGCTGCTATATCTTTTGATCCCGTGGTCCAAACTTGCTCAATTTTTTTGTGAAATCTTGTCGATATATGAAGAAGGGCTCCACAAATGTTCACTGGATTTGGCGAAGGTTTGATGGCTTTTCAATTTTCGGAAGGGGGACATTCTTTTCCTATTTTTCTTCTCTCCTTTTCTTCTCTTGTTTTTTCTTCTCTCCTTTTTTTTCTATTTTGTTTTTCTCCTCTCTGTCAAAAACCGAAATCAAACTTTCTTCTTTTTTTTCTTCCTTCTTCTTCTTGCAAACCGAAACCAAACTAGGGTTTGGGTTTCCTTTGTGGCGGTAGTAGGAGACAAGGTGGGGCTGCTGTGGCAACAGGATGGCAGCGGCAGCAAGGTGCCGGGGCTACTATGGTAGGGAGTTGCAGTGGTGCGGCAGAGACATTTAGCAGTGGGAGGGTTGCCGCGGTAGGAAAGGAGGTGGTGGTGGGAGAAGTTGGACACAATGATGAAGCTACGCAAAGGAACACAATGCAAACTAGACAATGACGAACTAGACTCTAACTAAACTAGAAATCAGCAACTGACACAACGATGCAACCAAGAAATTCAACAAGCAAAACCAAAAAGGAAAATTTCAAGGGCTCAAAGGGCACGGTATGGATGACAGATGCAAAAAATTTTGGGCAATTTTCTGGACTCTAGGTATGAAAAACGAATCTACTACTAGAATACTAGAAAATCTCACTGATGAACTGTAGCTCTGATACCACTTGATGAACCATGGATGTCCTGATTTGTCCCAATCTTTCGATGAGAAGATAAGTTCGGTAGAAGTCGCTCAACTCTCACGATCCTGGCTACAAACTCGCAAGGCTCGAAACCACACAATCGCTGAACTACTCGATAAGTCATTATCAACCGTGCACGAATACCTAGAAGACCTGTTCACGAAGATCAATTTCTGCATACACCGAAGAAGCACACAAGAACGAGATAAATAGCAATCTAAAATTGCGAATAGGAATTAAGGTTGTATTGATAAGTGGGGTTCCGAAGACAATATCATTGTTAATCTCACTGAACAAGAGGACAAAGTATAAAGTAACAAAGCTAAACTTCAATCAACCAAACACAAGGAACTAGAGGGGGTAGCGGCCACTATGTATAGGAGAAAGGAGGGTGGCGGCACTATAAAATGAGCATAACTTTTGTATACGGTGTCCGTTTTGGGTGTTCTTGTGCTTGTTGGAAAGATAATGCGAGGCGCGTCCAATAAAACCGACCAGCATAAGCTTATTGCCCTCAAAGACCCCCAAAATCGGTCATATTCATCCCCAAATTCGCGTCGCAAGTTTTTGGTTTTTGGTTTTGTCGTTTCTTTCGGTGTTCCCTTCAGAATTTGGGGTTCACCTCAACTGCAAAGTTGTAGATCTCGTCGAAACCTTTCAAACGAGCATATATAAGCCATATAAAAATTTGTTATTTCATCTTTTGAGAATAGTTGTTGATTACTGCTTAAACTAGAGGGTTGTTTACATTGCACGTTATACTGTCTTTGTGCTCTACATCGTATGAACAATCTTGTGCCCTTATATAGAAGTTTGAGTAGTTGGCTAGCATCTCTCCTAGCACTTGGTGTGAGGATTTTCTTTGCTTACATCAAGTCACATTGATCTTTGCGTGTGTGTTCTTACACTTCTCTTAATACGCTTTGATTAGCTAGCTTTGATTAGGCTAGGATCAACAACATTGAATAGTACTTTGAACAATTTTTCAACTTGCATTTACTGATTTGATTGTTGCTAATCCTTGCTACCATATTGAAGTTGTGGATATCATGGGGATATGCTCACGATTTTAGTGTGATGGTACAATTGGCAATAGCCCCTTAGGTTTGTCGAAACTGTTGTTTTCGGTTTTGTTGAAATCTGCTTTCAAAGAAGTGTCGATAAACGGTAGTACCGCTTGTGTTTACGATAGTACCGCTGGGCGGTATTACCACAAGGAAAGCGGTACGTATTTACCAGAGAAGATGTTTTGGTGTTTTGGATTTCTAGAGGAGCGGTAGTACCTCGCTATGGTTGCTTGGAGTACCGCGTGATTGAACGACGCGTGTGAGCGGTATGGTTTTTCCGAACAAGTGTAATCGGGAGTTTTTGGATTTCCTTGGTAATGGTAGTACCGCCGTTGTTGGAGCGGTACGACCGCTTTGCGGTAGTACCGGCCTTAACACGGCGGTAGTACTGATTTTGTGCTGATTGTCTTTTCAATTGGCCCAACCTGCAAAAACTGTCTTTAAATCTGCAGGGTTTGTCCAACCTTCTTTTGAGGCAAAAGGTGCTTCTCCCAGTGGTACAAAATACCATTGCACCTATTGCAAGAAGAGTGGACATTTGGTTGAGTTCTGTTGGCGTAGGTTGAAGAACGCTAAGAGAAATATTGCTAGAATGTCATCTAATCAACCTAGAGCTTTTATGAGACATGGTCACGTCCAAAAGAAGAAACCCACTCTAGGATTTGTTGCACATGCTCATCACCATGTTCCTAGACAGGATGCATCTCATGTTCTTGTTACCATTGCTCATAATAGAACTACTAATAAAGTCAAGGATAGCACATCTGCTTTGCATACTACTCGCAGACGAGTGTCTCAGTACTGGATTCCCAAGTCACTTTTAACTAACCCCAGTATTGAGACACATCGCTCTTTTGTTCCTTGATTTTCAGGATTGGCGCGGAAGGGGGAAGAACACATGGTTCGTCGACTCCGGGTGTTCACGCCACATGACCGGAGACTCAAGATGGTTCACCTCCTTCACGCGATCAACCGGTGATGACTTCATCACCTTTGGAGATGATACACAAGGGCGCATTGAAGGAACTGGAGTGATCAGGGTGAACGACAAGTTCATTCTCAAGGACGTCGCGCTTGTGTCTAAGCTAAGGTACAATCTCCTTTCTGTCTCACAGCTACTCGATGATGGCTATGAGACTCGTTTTAAGAAGAATGCCTGTCGTGTGCTTGATTCTTTTGGTGAGCTCGTCTTTGGGATTTCTAGAGTTGGTAGAATTTTTGGAGCTGATTTTTCTGAGTCTCTTGCTGGATCCCTTAAGTGCTTAATTGCTTCCTCTTCTGATATCTGGCTTTGGCACCGACGGTTGGAGCACATTGGTTTTGATCATCTGACACGAGTTAGCGGCCTTGATCTCATGAGAGGTTTGCCTAAACTCAAAGCCGCAAGGATGTCAGATATGCGCCAGAGGCATGGCAAGCAAGTTGCCGCCTCACCCGTCATTGACTATGGTCATGACCGACGGACCGACGCTTGCTTCATATGGATACCGCCGGTCCCGCTAGGGTTCGATCGGTCGGTGGCAATTGGTACATTCTTGTCATAGTCGATGATTTTTCGAGATACTCTTGGGTGTTCTTTCTTGCTTCAAGGATGAGGCTTTTGATCATTATCATGACCTTGTTCTTCGCTTGGCTTCGAACTTCCCGGTGCTTTGAGAGCGATCCGCATGACAATGGCACGGAGTTCAAAAATGCTTCTTTGCCTCTTTTTGTGCCGAAGGCGCGATTGAGCATCGCTTCTCTTCTCCACACGCCCCTCAACAAAATGGCGTTGTGGAAAGGAAGAACAAGACTCTAGTCGAGATGGCTAGAACGATGCTGGATGAGTATAGCACACCGAGGAGGTTTTGAGCCGAAGTTATTGCTACAGCTTGCCATATTTCAAACCGTGTCTTTTTGAGACCGTCTTTGGGCAAGACTTCATATGAGCTTCGTTTTGGCGAAAACCATCTGCTCTCACTTTCGAGTCTTTGGATCGAAGTGTTTTATTCTCAAGACAGGGAACCTAGATAAATTTGAATCAAGGACTTGTGATGGTTTATTTCTGGGTTATCCTGCTCATTCGAGGGGTTTTAGGGTTTTTAATGTTGAAACTAACATCGCCTAGGAGACATGCAATGTCACTTTTGATGAGACTAGCCCCGAGCTAGATCCGATGTTTCTGTGACTTACAGTGACAGAGAGCATATTTGTTGAGGAAGATGAGGATGAAATTGATGATGCTCCTTCACCTGATGCTAATGCTCCTACTTCAGCACCATAACCTACCACGACTGCTTCACCTCCAATTAAGGCTCCTGCTGCATCTTCTTCATCAAGAAGATCATGAGGTCGAGGAGACACTATCTCCCCAGCGCCTTTGCACATTCGAAGCAACATCCTCCGGATCGATGATTGGTAATCTCCATGAGCGAGTCACTCGCTCCAGGTATCATGATCCGAGTCTTTTCTCTCACTCTGCATTTGTAGCTTCTTTTGAACCCAAAGATATATCACATGCTTTATCTGATGCTAGTTGGGTCAATGCCATGCATGAGGAGTTAGAGAATTTTGAAAGAAATAAAGTTTGTAACCTTGTAGATCCTCCTAGTGGTCATAATGTAATTGGCACCCGTTGGGTGTTTAAAAATAAACAAAATGAGGATGGTTCTGTGGTTAGAAACAAGGCTAGATTGGTTGCTCAGGGCTTTAGCCAGGTTGAGGGGTTAGATTTTGATGAGACCTTCGCTCCTGTTGCTAGACTAGAAGCCATTCGCATTCTACTTGCATTTGCTGCATCTAAAGGTTTTAGGTTGCATCAAATGGATGTTAAGAGTGCTTTTCTGAATGGTTTTATAGAGGGGGAAGTGTATGTTAGGCAACCCCCTGGCTTTGAGAATCCCAAGCACCCTGATCGTGTTTTTAAGCTATCCAAAGCCTTGTATGGTCTTAAGCAAGCCCCTAGAGCCTGGTATGATAGACTTAAGACCTTCTTGCTTAAGAATGATTTTGAAATGGGAAAGGTAGATAAGACTCTTTTCATTCTTAGGCATGGCAATGACTTCCTGCTTGTTCAGATTTATGTAGATGATATTATCTTTGGTGGTTCCTCTCATGCTCTTGTTTCCAGTTTTTCTGAGACCATGTCTAGGGAATTCGAGATGAGTATGATGGGAGTGCTCAACTACTTTCTGGGGCTACAAATCAAGCAGTGCAAGGAAGGGATCTTCATCCATCAAACGGCACACCAAGGATTTGCTCAAGCGCTTTTGAGATGGGTGATTGCAAGTCGATCGCCACTCCCATGGCGATATCGATCGCTTTGGATCCAGATGAGGAAGGAGAAGCCGTGGATCAAATCGAGTACCGCAGCATGATCGGCTCCCTTCAGACTGACGGCCTCAAGACCGGACATCCACTTCGCGGCCGCCTCAGGCGAGGTTTCAGCGCCACCGAGGACTTCACATCGCCAAGCCGTTAAGCGCATTTTCGTATTTACACTCTACCCTTCAAGATGGCATTTGGTATTCTTGTTCTTCTTCGTTGTCCATTCGGGGTTTTCGATTATGATTTTATGGGCAGTAGACTAGATAGGAAGAGCACATCCGCACATGTCATTTCTTAGGCACTTCTCTTGTCTCTTGGTCTTCTAGGAAGCGGTCTTACATTGCACAATCCATCTTTGAAGTTTTGAATATGTAGTCAGCTGCTAGTTGTCAGAGTCGATTTTGTGGATGGTCTCCACTCTTAAGGATTTTGGGTTAACTTTTGCTAGTGTTCCTCTCTTCGTGACAACACTTCGCTATTAACATTGCTAAAAACCCAAAGCAACATTCTAGGACCAAACACATAGACATTCGCTATCACTTTCTTAGAGACCACGTTGAGAAGGGTGATATTGTGCTGCATTTTGTGGAGTCCGAGGCTCAGTTAGCCGATATCCTCACCAAGCCTTTAGACCCAACAAGGTTTGCCACCTTGAGGAGTGAGTTAGGGGTAATTTATCCCTATGGGTTGGTTTGAGGGGGAATTGGATCTTTTCTGATCTTTCCTTGTTCATTTGATTTTTTTCTTGGTTTTCTTTTTGAATTTGTTGATCTTTTTTGATCTTTTAGGCTTTTTGAGCTTTTTCTTGCATCTCATTGTATCATATTGCATTCATGTGAAAAATCCAAAAAGATCCATTGTAATATAAGCTTTTCTGCTTATCTTTTAAAATTGATGAAGCTTTGCTTATTACCCTTGGGAGCTTTAGTGTTTCAAATTCTTGCTCAATGCCATGTCTAGTTCTTTGACTTGCTAGAATTATCATGCTTTCACATGTATAGCTAAGTCTTTGCTGTATGAGCTAGAACTTGAAAAACAACTTGAATTAAGAAACTAGCAATTTGTGAATTGTTTAGCCAGTTGCGCAATTAGTGCTCCTTTTATGACATTGGCCCTGTCAAAATTGCTTTGTTAGCTCTTGAATCTAGCTTTGATCATTACTTGAGCTTCTTGTGTTCTTGAGAATCTAAAACTGCTCTTGTGAAAAATGAAAAATCATTATTCAAGATTGTCTTATGCTTAAATTGTGCCAAACTACTCTTACGAGACTGCATGTCAAAGACATAAACTTGGAGATAGTTTGATGATCCAGACGATCTCATGGGGACTGCTTGTCACAACTGACATGAACCTCAAGATTTGTCGCCCTGGTAGAAGCTTAGGAAGAGTTTGTGGATGGCTCCTAGTCCAGGATCTTCTTCACTAAGATATACCTTTAATCAACTTTTGGTCGAAGCTTAGGATGAGTTTGTGGATGGCTCCTAGTCCAGGATCTTGTCACTAAGTTAGACCATTAGTCAACTTCAATATTCTTTGCAAATGAAAAACAGTTGAAAAATGGGCGTTTGAGAAAATTGAGCAAAATCATTCAATTCAGGACTTGTTTGTCTCTTAATGTGGTCTTTGTTAGCTTTTTGATCTAACTTTGACATTTTGACATGGCCACTATCATTTTAGGATCCCTGTTGATGAACTTGCTAGATTTGAAGCTTTGCTTAAAATGCTAAAACTCATTGCTTTATATTGAGCCTTCTTGCTTAGCTTTGTTATATATGTCTTATCATGATCTTGCTAGCACTGTTAGGCTTGATATGTTGTTTGTGCAACTTTAGAAATGCTAACTCGTTCTTTTGGGTAATCTCCAAAGCTTCTTGTACTCAACAATTGAAAAAGACAAAAAAAAAATTGAAGCCACTCCATTGCATTTCATGCATGCTCCATCTTATGCTTTTTTTTCTCATTCTGCATTTGTTATCTCTGGACGAGAGGAAGGCGTGATTCCTTGATGACTCCATTGTCAAAGGGGGAGAAGATATTGTAAAAATGTTAAAAAGGGGAGAAGTTGTTTGGGGAGAAGATGTTTGAAAAAGGGGGAGCTACTTGGAGAAAATTTGAAATTATGAGGATCATAGTGAGGGGGAGTTTCTTATTTGCTTTCTTGTGATCTTATTGCCTTTTTCTGAACTTGAAGTGCAATTCTTGGGTCCTCACCATGATCAAAGGTCAATTGAACAATTGTTCTTTCATATGGACCTTAAGTGAGATTTTTAGCTCTTCTCTGGAAATTGAAGCTTTCTTGCCTTCTACTGCCTTATCTCACTTGCTGATACTATTCTGAAGCCAGCTTGGTCATCTCCATTGCTTTCTCTTGCTAATGGACCAAGTTGTGCCTTTGCGCGAAAACGGGAGTATTTCTAATTTCAAACCTCAAATTTGCTTGTTTGGGGAATTTGCCAATGTGTTCATCAAGGGGGAGATTGTGGATATCATGGGGATATGCTCACGATTTTAGTGTGATGGTACAATTGGCAATAGCCCCTTAGGTTTGTCGAAACTGTTGTTTTCGGTTTTGTTGAAATCTGCTTTCAGAAGTGTCGATAAACGGTAGTACCGGCTTGTGTTTACGGTAGTACCGCTGGCGTATTACCGCAAGGAAAGCGATGCGTATTTACCGAGAAGATGTTTTGGTGTTTTGGATTTCTAGAGGAGCGAGAGTACCTCGCTATGGTTGCTTGTAGTACCGCGATGATTTGAACGACCGCGTGTGAGCGGTATGGTTTTTCCAGAACAAGTGTAATCAGGGAGTTTTGGGATTTCCTTGGTAACGGTAGTACCGCCGTTGTTGGAGCGGTACGACCGCTTTGCGGTAGTACCGGCCTTAACACGGCGGTAGTACCGATTTTGTGCTGATTGTCTTTTCAATTGGAGAATTGCTTTTGGGTTAGGTCAAGTTCATGGGTGTCATGGCATATGTGTTGTATGATGCATGTTTTGACTAACGTGGGTCAAGTTGTGAAGAACTTGTTCCCGGATTCGATTTCTTTGTCTATTGATGTGCAGGTTGCTTGGAGGTCAATGACGGTCAACGGCGAGGATGATCGGGACTAAGCTTGGAGAGCTGAGGTCCAGAACGATCGGGGATGCCGGGTGAGGTCAATGGAGTCAAGCATGGCGCAAGAGGGACAAAGGTGACCGAACGGGCAGTTCGGTGCGACGGGTTCGATCAAGCGGCGCGGGGGTCGGTGCAAGTGCCATGGTGGTTTCGGTGGGAGCCGGATGGGAGAGACTTGCCGACATGAAGAGAGCCGCTGGATCAACCTACACGTGGCAAAGCATGGGAGGTGCTTCACGAAGATGGAACTCGGTCTTCGAAAAAGATCAAGAAGGGGTATTTTGGTAATTTTACCAAATACTGCCTTGGTGACCTAATGCCAACCGGCGGCGCAAGTCGGTGCGTCAAGAAGTGGATTAGGTCAAGAGAATTGAAGACGGCGCTTTAAAATGCGTATGCAGTGACCCGCTTGTTTTGGGCCTTAACGGAGCCCATTAGGGTTACTCTTCTAGAATGTCTAAGCCTCCACTATAAATAGGGGGTGTTCTGGACAGCCACCTCAACCCTTTCATTGCATTGTAAACCCTAGTTTTGCTTTTGTGCTTAGGGAGTTGATAGTTGGAGGTTAGGGTTCTAGAGAGTTTGATTTGATTTCGTGCTCACGTATTGAGTCTTTGTCCTCCATTGATGGAGTGGTCAGAAACCAATACCATATCAAATCAATCCAAAGAAAGTTCTCTCAAAGATGAGTTCATTTGCTTTCTTTCTCTCTATTTGATGATTTTGAGTCTTTCCTTGATCCGCGAATTTTTGGTTGGTTTCTTGCCATGATCTAACTTGCTGGGACATGTGGGAACCCATCTAGGATCATCTTGATCATCAATCACCCACGAGCAAGTCTCTAGATCATAGTTTCGTTTTTGACTCGTTTTTGAACCACCTTCGTTCAATCTGAAAAAGATAGGAACTTTGGCTTGGATCTCTGCGATCCTTGATTGGAATAGGTTCCTAATATCCTTAGGAAGGTGTGTTCCAAATTTGGAGGAGTTTGGCCTTACGGTTTAAAAGTTACGATGATTTTCGATTTCGTTTTCAGGCTGTTCTGTTCATCGTCAGGATAAAAGGTAGTACCTTTATTTTGCTCATGTAGTACCGCTGATGAGGTAGTACCGCACTTACAACAGTGGTAGTACCGATTCCTGAAATTTCAGCACAACTTTTGGTTCTTTGCTCCTGTGCTTTGGGGGTTTGATTAGGATTCAATACAAGGCTTCCGCTATACTTGTATATTGATCTTCATAGCTCTCATAGCTATTGGAGTGAAATTATTATTGGATCCAATTTAATTCGAAAAAGATTTTGAGCTCCTATTCACCCCCCCCCCTCTAGTCGCCTTTTCGGTCCAACAGAAGCCTATCCTAGCTCCACCTTTCTACCAATGCATAGGTACTAGTTGCTTGCAATCGCTTTGTCAACCTTCGGAGAACGTTTGACACTGACACTAGTTGCCAGTCACCGCCTGTTTTGTTTGGTAAGAACTGGTAAGAACTTGGTATAAGTTTTAGTGTGACCGACTTTTGAACCTCCGCCACCTAGTAGTTGATAGGACTTGTACACTTGTGTATATTTTCTAGCTGGCTACTAACAATGATAGGTTTGAGGAAGTTGGTAGATTACGATGACATCGCGGGTAGATTTGAACTCAAAGGAAAACAACTACCGTCATACATCTTGCCACTCACCGCTGAGAGTACGTCATTGGACTACTTACTTTCGGCAACTATATTGGATAGCTACTTTGAAAGACAGGAACTTGATCCTCATGAGAAAATGGACATGGAAAGAATGGCACTGATCGGTAATGTTCAACATTGGTGGTCGAATCTCAAGTACCACTACATGTACATATGGGAGGAGATGAAGAACAAAATTACGACGTTGTTTTGTACCTCCACCACCCACGGCCGCAAGCGAGGTGCAACCTAAGGTAACCAAACATACTAACATTGTTTTGCTCCTATTCCATCTGCAGATACCGTCGAGATGTTTGAAGAGATGAAGGATGATCTGGCGCATCTTATGTGATTAGAGGAGAACTTTGAGGTACCTACAGTATCTAATGAGGACAATAATGACAAAGGTACTGATTTGATTCTACAGCAAGACATCGAGCAACCTTGTGAGTATACACCTATTGTAGTGCCATCTTTTGATATTCCATGTGTTGACTTGAACGAACCATGTGCTGATCTAAATTCACATAATTTTGCACATGTCGAATTAATTACACATATGGAAGTACTTGATAGAATATCCCCTGCTGATATATTGTGCTATATCATGCTTAATGAGCCCGTTAGTTTGGAATGTGCTATGGAGAAACTTTCTAAAATTTCATCTCTAAATTCTTTATCTAGCAACTACACCTACTGTTTTAAATTAATTGGAGATTATGGTGTAGACAATCAATTTCTTGCATATCGAATATGCATAACTTGTGATCACATGGATGAATTGAAGCTTGTTGTTTTGAACAACAATTCTTGTGTGTTGAATCTTGTTCATTTTGAGCGAAAAATAAAATTTAGTGATCATCTCTTATTGCACCATCTAGTGTGGACAATTTGAATAATAATGTTACAGTATGAAAGAACTTACAAATCTCTTCACCCTTGCTAGATGAATTTGCTATTGCTCGATTGAAATCTGATTATATGGATGAACTTTGTTTGATTTCAAAAGTTGTAGATTTGCCCATATGTGCTACCACTGAAAGTTTACAACTTCAGATATTTGAGTTGCATAAATGCTTTACTTACATTTGCAAAACTAGTTGCAATAATTGTTGTATGAGAAATTTTGTTTTGCTCATTAACATATATGATTATTCTTGAGGTAATAATACAATGAGCTTTTTTTATCGTTGTTGTTTTATAACACTAATTGTGCAACAACGAAAAACCGTTAAAATGGATGACATATACATATACCATGCATACACCTTGGCTTCTTTGTTACCCTATTTTCAGCTTATCAAAAGCCGAGGACGGCTTTTTTTTCAAGAAGGGGATGATGATAAGGACATGACCCCTACGGATAGAACCATATTTGCTATGCTTGCTGTTCCAATTACAAGATCTCGTACACTTCACTTAAATTATCAGGTGAACTCGTTTTTAGGAGTGCTTTATATTATATGAACTATATGATATTGCCTAATAAATATGTTGTTATTTTCAAGAATGCATCAATACCTAAAGGGTTCAAGTTGGATACGTTCTGGAATCCAATTCGGCCTTCGGAGACAGCGCTAACTTCAAACATGCATAACTTTCGTATACGGAATCCGTTGGCAGTCCACGAGTACTTGATGGAAATATTATATCGTCCTCTTTCCAACAGATCCGACCCCACCGCCAAATTCCTTCTGAGCGTGCTGTAATCGCCAAAACAATCCAATGTTATTTCTGAGCCTGAGTCAAACGGGTGTTGTGCCACCTCCACTTGGGCCCATGGGCCTTGTAACCCTAGGTGCGTGCACCCACCTCCCTAGCCGCACCTCCTCATATAGGAGCTGCCATCCCTCTAGTCTTATCCGATTTTGTTTAATTAAAAGTTAGCTACATTGCAACTTCGTGTATTGGCTTGTATCGATTAGACCAAGCATAATACCACTTCACAATCCTAATTTATTGAGTATTTTAATCCTATTTGTAATTTCAGATCGTGTATTATCTTATTCTTGTGTGTTCTTCGATTGCATGCAGGAATAGACCTTCGTGGTTAGGTCGATCGTGCTTCTAGCAAGGTCAATAACAATCACGAAGTTGGTTCAGCGATTACGGGCATATTGGTCATGTGTGATTGGTAGCCGAATCGTGAGAGTCGTCTCCACCAAATCGAATTATTCTTCTCATCGAAAGATCAGGACACTCTTTGTCGCATCAACGTCTATGTTTATGAGTTATAGAATAAATGTTATTATGTTCCTTGGGTGAATTATCGTTTATAAAGATTAACAAGTATGTGACTTGTTGGTGAAGCTCTTTAACTTATATGATATCATTCTAAATGTATCCCTGGTCAGATGTCACTGATCGGAACACTAGTGACTTATCGACCAACACATGCATTGATTGATGACTATGTTTCACCGGCCATGGATATGAGGATATCGAATCAATAATATGAACACATGTGAGATCACATGGTGTTGGATTGACCCACCTTGAGACACTATTGAGATTGTTATGATTTTATGTGTCATCAGTTGGTCTCAAGCAATGATGATGTATGATCCTTAGACCTGAGATCAACATGGTTTCCTACATGTGTAATAGTACACTTAAGGGTTGTTAGACACTACTCCGTAACTGGGTAGTTATAAAGGTAGCTTTTGGGTATGCTATGAAACATGTGGAGGGATGTAACTGGTCGGATATGGGATTTGCCTCTCCTAACATAACAAGAGAGATATCTCTGGGTCTCTCGATGTGGTCAGATAAAGAAAATGCATGGCCGTGCACTAGTGGTCAAAGAGTCGACCACATGATGTTATCCATCACTTGATTGAAAAAGTATTGAACAGTCCATGGATGACAAAATATCTCACCTAGAGTTCAACCAGATATCGTGAGGCAAATGGAGAATACACAAGCAGGTCATTTAGTTCGACCAGGTACGAACTGGTCGTATGGAGATACGGACTGGTCATAAACTGGTCATACATGGTCACTAACTGGTCGTAAGGAGTTACAAACTGGTTGTAACTAAATATGAACTGATCGTAAGTGATAAGGACCTGGTCGCAGATCATATTGCATATGGTTCGTCCGATATAATATTTATGTGTATTCGAGAATCGTTATGTCCTACTAGGAACCGCTATTGACTAGTGGTTGGAAATGAGTTTCCGAGTCATAACCGATTAAGTATGAACCTACAGGATCGCATACTTAATGGGTTGGAATAAACGAGTTTGGATAGAATCTGTTATGAACTCTTTATAAGGGGATGCATGGGGTTGTTAGGACGTTCGTGAGTTGCTCCACCAAAACCATAGCCGCCATCTTCTCGAAGGCTCTGTCGTGCACGTTGGTGCTAGCACACCGGCGTAGGACGTTCCACCCCTAGACATATGGATACCGTAGAGGCGCTGTCGTGGTTGCTACTGCGCTGATCAAGGACGATCCACGACCTACGCAAGGAACGTGATAGGTTGCTAGAGGAGATGATCGGTGCCAAGGACGTTGGACGATCGACTACGACCACTACATTGACGTGCTCAACATTGGATCAAGTTGCTCTAACTCTTCTTCCGCTGCACTACGCGTCTAGTGGATCTACGATCTCTTGCTTGCATGACTTCCTGGTTTACATGCTGGAATTTTTTAAATTGCTAGCTAGTGTAGCCTACCCGTATCCCTTCAGGTTGATCATGCCCAGATCATTCAGCAACGCATAGTAGTATAGATCCAGGCTGCTGCCAGCTCGCATGTATCAATCAACACATCAGGATGGTTTAGAATTGAGATTGAAAGCTCCTTGTATGACCAACATGTCCATGTCCCTAGAGTAAGTCTTGCCAAGTCTGAGGTTGCATTATTTAGAGGCTGTTTGGTTTGTGACTCAGGAAACCATACCAAAATTTTGGTATTACCCAAAATTTTGGCTAGTATTTGGTTTCATTCCTAAATTTATTTTTCCCTGGAAATTTTGGTCATGCCAAAAAAATTTCTTCAGCGCTTTCGGCTAATCCCGGGCAGCCAACACATGTGCCCCAATTTTGGTTTGGCATGTAGATCCAATTTATGATCCATTTGAACAATTGTGTTCCTTGTCATTTTATCAACAAAACAAGACCTATGTTGACATATTTTGGGGCAAAAACAAATAGATGTCATACGGGATCCACATATCATACTCACAATTTTGGCAAATTTTGATATGGCTACAATCCAAACGTATCAATTTCGGCATTACCCGTGAATTGATATGGCTATGATCCAAACACTATTTTTTTGTCCAGATTTTGATATTACCAAAATTTTAGTATGACTAATGGGGCGCTGAACTAAACAGCCCTTCATCTGTTAGAACAAACAGTGTTATGCGCTATTTACCATTCAGTTCCTGATCTGATAGCGCTGTGGAGAAAAACATAACTAATCTAATCATGCACATTAACCTAGGGGAATTGCTACGTAGCATACGTCTGATCCATCGGACGCTCCATCATCTAGGCCACAGCCCACGTTCGCTCGGACGGCCCATCATGGCGAAGATGTCTGTCGACCAGCTCTCCAACCTCACCTCCTTCTACCACATCATGGGCAGCATCTGCTCTGAGGTGCTCGACAGGAAGCTGCAGCCTACTGCATGAGACTAACTGGAGCGATTTCATTGCGTGTACTATGCCAATGTAAAATTCTTCAAGAGTGTAGTGGTGTTGCATTTCAATATTAATGTGAATGTTAAGGCAAGTGTCTATGAGCTAATCACATTATGATATCGATGGTGGCAAACTCTTGAATTTCCTAAAAAAAAAACTAAAAACTTTTAAGTACCGTTGTTCGGAGATGTTGCAATCATTGTCCTAGGATGTTGCAACCGTTGTCCGGGATGTTGCAACCATTGTCCTAGGATGTTGCAACCGTTGTCTGGGGATGTTGCAACCGTGTTCGGGGGATGTTGCAACCATTGTCGTAGAATGTTGCAACTGTTGTCCTAAAATGTTGCAACCGTTGTCTGAGGATGTTTTAACCGTGTCCAGAGGATGTTGCAACCATTGTCCGGAGATATTGCAACTATTGTCCAGAGATGTTGCAACCGTTGTCGTAGAATGTTGCAACCGTTGTCCGAGGATGTTGTAACCGTGTCTGGGGGATGTTGCATACAGCGACGTATTTCTACCCCTTTTACTTGTGTAAATCTTAATCGGATAAATTAAAGTCGGGTATTTTACCCTTTGCGATGTATACGTACATACGTGAATCGGTGTGTGGTGATGTGATGCACGCATGTATGATGAGAAAATCTTATGCTCATCACGTACGAGAGCCCGGACATCCGATCCTAGCCTCAAAACGGACGTCCGAGTGCTAGTATCACCCTAAAACAAAACACTTGAAAAGATCGATTTTCTTTTCTAACGTGCTGGCTTACGTACTATATGCGGTTCATGTTCTCTAACCAAAGCTAGTAAATGCACGTGTATGTACGGCTTCTAATTGCTCCCTTTTTAAATTTGTACGTATGGTGTTTGTGGTGTGCGCGTGCAGTACGTTGACTAATGGCGGTGCAACTAGCTGCTCGTACACGTTGTGTCGAGTACATTTGCTGTGTCTGCATGTATGTGTAAGCGTACGGCAAAAAGCATTTAATCGGACGTACGGGTGCAAGTCGTTCCCTTAACTTAGTACTATGCGTGCATCGTGAGAACAACTGCGCATACAGAAAACAGAACAAGAAAAGGAAATGCGCTTACCTCTTCATGGCCCGCAGAGCTGTTCTTCTGTCTGTCTTAGTTTATACAGACAATCATATATTTACACCGTTCGGCACTGATACGTGGTCATACCATCTAGCCCTTAACCTGTACGCATCTGCATCTGTCCAGTGTTTACTAATGAATCCTCTTTCATGCTCGGCATATTTCCAGACAAGTGCTGCTAAAAGAGATGGCTACCAAGCTGCAGCTCCCCACCAGCGTAATCGTAACCAGTTCTATTTTTTTAACGGGGGATTACCAATAGAACAGATTATCCTGATTTTTGGAATTTTTTGGATGATTTTGGCCAAAAATTTCAAACCGAAATTTGATATTTTAAAAAAATCAGCTGAAAATTGGTTGAAAACATCGGATAGATAGCGGCCGACAGACTTTATCAATAAAATCCACTCATTAACATAAATTGCTAGTAAATAAAAAACTTCATCAAGAAAGTTATGAGTTCTGACAGACACATGATAAATGCCTAGATGTAGAGACAAGTTCATGAACTGTAAATCGGCATCACTCAAAATTCCATACCATCGATCGCTAAAGTTGATGACGTTCCTCCCGTAGCGCCACTCACGCCGTCAGCGCACTCCATGCTCTGCTCTCTCTGCGCTTGCATATGCATGGAACTACCGCAAACCGTAAGGCCTGCCGATAAAACACAGGAAACCTTCTACGGTGATCCTGACACCTCAGCTTACAATGCATGCGAAAGCGCAGCGCAGTCCGCCATCTCATACCTCTGCACACGAAAAAGAATCAAGGCCAACGATGTTAACGGAGCGGCTCTCGCCAAAGAAGAAAGAAGCTGAGACTACGCATGCACATCTGAATGGAACTGTTCCAGGACATGGTCCATAGCACAAAACGACGTGCTTGTCATATACTTCAAGTCAAGCATGCCAGTCTTTTACAGCAAGTCGGAGAAATATGCGCATCATATGGCCATTTACTCCCTATACAGCCTCCTCAACCAGGTGACGGAAAAATGCTGGCCAACCAGCCATCCATGACAGAACACAAGAAGCTTGCTTTCGCATTAGTTCGATTGCTACGTCACGCACGATCGACGGTGCTAACCAGGGGCGTAGCTGGCCCAGCCTCGGGCCGGCTGGAGCTTGAACTTATTTCCATAAACATAGAGGCCCAGCACAAATTCTCAACAGTATTTATCTGACATTTTTAACTTGGGTCTCTTACCTGAATTTTTTACTGTTCTAACCCTCAGAGCTGCGATTAATTTCGAAAATAGCCTTTATTTCTCATAATTAGCAAAATGGTCTCAAAACAGTGCTCTACCACAAGACAGGGGCGGCAGCACCGCCCGCTCCGGCGCCGCAGTGTGCTGCCCCTGCAGCGCGAAATTTTCTCCTTCGCTTCGCTACCGCTTGTAATCCGAAGAAATGTTGGCGTATGTTTTTCATTTTTGCTTTTTTTACATCGCGTCATTGTCTTTCATTGTCTTTCTTTACATCACGTCATTGTTTTCGCCGCCTATTTTCGCTGCAGATATAAGAACGCTACGTCGAATCGACGAGCTCATAAGCGCAGCAGCGCCCGATTAGTTTAGGTAAGCACGTGTTTAATTTTTTGCTTATTGCATTTCTTACCGCTAAGTCGCATTTAGATTTCGCTAATCGTTAGTTTTTGTCTATTTGTAGCTATGGCACGCACTCAACCACCCCTACTTGAAGCGGCATAGGACGGCAAGCATCGCCACACGCTTGGATTGATGGCGATGGGCCACCAACTCGTGACACGGGATCGAGGAGACTCGTCACCGGATGAGCGGTATGTTTCGAGGCTTCGTCAATCCGGCCGATTGCATTCGCCGCATGTCAACATGGGGCGTAACTTCCTAATTGATGCCTCTTCTTCTTTCCGCCTTGGTTGATCGTTGGCGTCGGAGACCCACACGCTCCACTTCCGTGGGGAGATGACGGTGACACCGCAAGATGTCGGTTTCATTACCACCTTTCGCTATGCAGGCCGTCGCGCTTGTTCCTCCGAGGTCGCCGGACTGGAAGGCGCGTCTCCATCATCGTTTTGGGCAGCCTATCCCCGAGAAGTCAAAGGGCATTCCACACGGTTGGCTGCGACGATTCATGCATTGCCCAATTGACGCAACGGAGGAGGTGGTTCGATGCCACCTTATTGCATATTTGTTGTTTATATTCGGGTGGATCATGTTCCCTAGCACGCAGGGGGACATGGTGTACCCGAGTTATATTCACCTTGCGGAGTCTATCGTGGACGCCACGATGAGGGACGTGCGTAGTACAGTTGGGGTTCAGCTATATCAGGCGCGACGATCATGGCTCAGGCGACGCTCATAGCGTCACACACGGAACAGAGCCCGTGCTCTCGGGTTGCCACACGTTGTTACAGCTGTGGTCGTGGGAGCACTTCGCGGTCGGACGGCCGTACTTCGCGTCCCCAGTCCACCCTTACCCGCACACACAACATTTCTATGGTGAGGCGGACGAGGAGGATCCCGTGGAAGGCCCGACCATGGGATCCCGATGGACTGTGGCAGTACTGGGGTGGTCTAGGGAGAGGGTGCGCCGCATATACCCCGAGTTCCACAATGAATTCGAGACCCTGCACGAGAACGACATAGTATGGGCTCCTTGGACGGATGCCCACGTGCAGGGCACGGCCCCCGACGGCCTGAGCTTGCTATGCCACCAGGATGCGGCGTACTGGAGGACAACTTGTCATCTGGTGTTCTCCCACATGGTTGAGCCGTACAACCCACAACGGGTGATGAGGCAGTTCGAGCTGCACCAGAGATCCCCTCGTAGGGCGACCGCTATGCAGGCGAATCACCGTAAGTACATTGCATTGCTTAATAATATTGTAGATCCTTTAGTCATATGTTATGTCGGTACCATAATTTATTTATTTTGTTCTACCTTCAGTGCATTTAAGAAGGGCAGAAGAGTGACGACCGCTTCGCACGCAGCAGCTGTGGGTAGATGCATGGCAAATGGCCACCGATTCCATTTTGCAGAGGCACACCCTTACGATGAAGGGACTTACGACACGCATTTGGAGTGGTACGTGACGCACACGCGACGAGATCGACAGCGCCCGCCCGACATGCAGATCCTAGCCACGCCGCGGCGCTTGAGTTGGGGATCGACCCGCACCGCGCAAAGACGCCATGATTTATTCGATGCGTTGAGCACGTAGTAGATTAAGCACCCTCCAAATAGGGTCAACTAACAAAATTTTGTTTGTTCGGTAACCATGCAGTGGACCGCTTGGAGAGCGCTATCAAGCGCCGGCAGAACTCGAGCGGGTACGAACAACACAACAAACGCTTTTTCGGTCATGAAGACGCTTGTTGATAATGTCAAGCGTGTTGTTCAGAACATGAGTGCGGAAGGCCCAAATGATGTCGACTCGAGGCATCGGACGGAGCGCCGTCGCGCACCCTCACCCTCCATCTTCCCGTCCGAGCGAAGTCTACCCGGTGCGCAAAGAAGATGGGCGGCGATCGTCTGCGCGGTTGCCACGTAGGGACTCTCGCCATGCCGCCCTCGCCTCGGAGGGACCTCGACCGAGCCGCCCTCGCCTCGGAGGGACCCTACACTGGAGCCGCTGTCGTCACAGAGGCACGAAGAGGACATTCCCGAGAGCACGGACGTGCAACCCAGAACCGCGGCGGATGTTATCCCAAATTCTCCCTTGCAGCCCCACACTATTGGACAATTTCCAATGGGTGATACGGAAGGCCGTTCCCGCCCCAGTGAATCTCTGCGCACGGACTTTGCCAGGGTAAGAGCTAAGAACGCACTTAACTATGTAAGTATCAGGATTAGACCTGCACATAACAGAAGACATATATTAGTTAGTACGACCAACTGTAGATGGTTGAAGATACATCAAACAACGTTCAAACTCACCTATACACTCGGTAAGTCCGACCGTCTTCACCGCGAAACTCACGATAGCTTGCTCGGCGGCACTTTGTGTGGGAAATGTTGCCCCACAAGCTGGGGTGTTCAGATCGAAGGCCCACGACGACTCGTGCTCTGGGCCGTAACAAGGGAAGAGGCCGCTATAATCCAACCGACTTGGAACATAGTCCGTGTCGGTCGAAACAATGCCATCGACGATCCGCCCTCATCGCCGGCTTCGTCCTCGCCGGATTGCGAGTCGGTCGTCCTCATCTTCGTGGCGGTTCTCGACATGACACCGATAATCTCGTGACAATCAACATGAGCATCACGCCATCTATCATTGGGTTGAAACTACCGTAATCTCCATCAATCGGAGCATCTCGCGAACGACGCCTGGCGCTCTCGAAACCTCTCCGTCGTCCAACAAACCAAAGAGGGGGACAAGAGCGTCGCCGCTCCTTGAACGGCACCCCCTAGAGGATTGAGCAGATAAACAAAATGGACGTACACCATGGGTCGCCCATAGATCGGAGCGTGAGGATTGCTAACGATCTCCATGTACTCGCCCACATGGCACTATCGTCACTTCGCCAGCCCCACAACATCTGCCTGTGGTGGGACCATGGTGGCGTGACCGCTTATTACTATCTTGTTCCTAGCGACGCGTTTATCAAACAACCGCCAATGCACCGTCAGAGCTCCAAAGAAATCAATGCATGCCAAAGTTGGGAACGTTTAGCAAGGCGCTACCGGCGGTGGACAAATCAACTCCGTCGACCGCACGCGACGCTACTATGGAACACGACAAGGTTCCATTTCGACAAAAAAAAATAAGACAATATTTCAATGAACACACAGCATAAGAACCATACGTGCGTTGCTGAAATGAACTTACCGTTACGACGTTACCGACTCTTAACCTCAGACATGGAAGACTGCAAATTGAAACATGCATCGCATTAGTAACGACTAACGAATTCAAACAAAGGACAAAGAAAAATGTTAGGTACGGGAGAGGGAGGCACCTCAGAAAGAGGGAGAGATTCCTGAGAGGAACGATCGAGGGAGTGTGTGGCCGCGCGTTTAAATAGGCGTAGGGGGCAGGTCCCTACCGCGCCTGGCGGAGGGGGCAGGTCCGTACCGCGCCTGGTGGAGGGGGCAGCTTTGCACAGTGACAAGACCACATGGGGCAGCTTTGCGCAGTGATAAGACCAAAGGAGACAGCTTTGCACAGTGACAAGATCACACGGGGCAGCTTTGCACAGTGACAAGACCACATGGGACAGCTTTGCGCAGTGACAAGACCACACGGAGTAGCTTTGCGTAGTGATAAGACCAAAAGAGACAGCTTTGCGCAGTGACAAGACCACACGGGGCAGCTTTGCGCAGTGACAAGACCACACGGGGCAGCTTTGCGCAGTGATAAGGCCAAAAGAGACAGCTTTGCGCAGTGACAAGACCACACGGGCCACCATTTACTTACATACGTTACGAGATTGAACGTAATTGCGACACATCGATACAACATGTCAACTCGATAAAAGGCAACCGCAATAACGCGTTCACCATTTAGTTACATGCTTCATGAGATTCAACATAAGTGCATACAGAAGGGGACACTAGCGACGCACGAGCTTCCGCCTCCCTAATTGTAGAAGGTGCCTCTCGCAACCCACATAGAGTGTTCTCCAGCTGGACGCCTCGAGACGTTGTCGGGTCGTTGCTAGTGGCACGACATATGCAACTTAGGGTTGGCACAAAGAGATGCGGATCATAGGAACTTCCTATGTTCACGACCTCCTCATTGCCCTCTCATGCACCGTGATCCGCTGGCGGAGGTCATCATTTTGCTCGCTCAGATCGTCAATTTGCGCTTCCAAATCAAAAATTCGGTTCCACAATACATCCACGATCGCACAACAGTCGCTCATGGGGAGGATCGATCCAATGGTGAAGTTGCATTTCGCCATCTGCTACAAGGCACGGTTAGTATGGACGATGTATTACCAAGAATATAAACAAAACTATTTACCCCGAGTATGGGCATCGGAAGAAACGCCATCCACCATCGAAAGGGCCATCTATGACTCAAGACGATAGCGCCCTCCCCGTGTTCGCATTTCGCCACTTAGGTTGAGCACGCTTGTTCGGCATCAACCGGTGGTTAGGGTCAAGTCCTCCATCCTTTCGGGAGAAGGTCCGCTTCGGTAACCCCTTGCTGATCGGTCCCTAAGCGCTCGCCATCGTATGTTATCAGAAACGGAGAAGGTTCTTCCTCCTACGGTTTCAAGGGTCGAGTGGTCCTAATTTCGAACGTGGGGCGTGCATTTTATAGGCCCGTGGGGGGAGACTAACAAAGCGGGTTTGCGCAGTGATAAGACGACACGGGGCAGCTTTGCGCAGTGATAAGACGACACGGGGCAGCTTTGCGCAAAGGACAAGACCACACAGGCGCTTTTGCGCAGTGATAAGACCAAAGGAGACACTTTTCTGCGGGACAAGACCACACAGGCGCCTTTGCACGTTGATAGGACCACACGGGCGCTTTGCGCGGTGATAAGACCAAAGGAGACATTTTCTGCAAAGGACAAGACCACACGGGCAGCTTTGCAAACCGACAAGACCACACGGGCAGCTTTGCGCAAAGGATAAGATCAAGGAGACAAATTTTCGCAAAGGACAAGACTACACGGGCCAGCTTTGCGCAAAGGATGTGACCACATGAGGCAGCTTTGCGCAAAGGATAAGACCACGGAGACACTTTTGCGCTTTAGGGTTTAGGTTTAGGGTTAGGCTTTTCAGATTGACTTGACAACCCTGACCACCTCGCCAGCTTTTAAGACCGAAAAGACAAGACTCTGCAAAGAAAGACGTGAAAACACTCTGCCTCGCCACTTTTTCGATCCGATAAGACAAGATTCGCAAAGCAAGCCATGACTTCTCACTGCAAAGTAAGACGTGACAACACTATGCCTTGCCAGCTTTTCAGACCGACTTGACAACACTCTACCTCCTCAGCTTTTCAGAATTAAAAAACAAGACTCTCTACTCTGCATGAAATTAACCACACCATGCCAACTATAGAGCTTATAAAAGAGGGTTGAACCAAACCCAACTCTACACAACACTACACAACACATACCCAGCTATGGACTCTTCGGCAAACTTCTACGCGAGGTTGTTGAAGAAGCAAAAGTGGCTTAAACAGAAGAGGAAACAGCTACAATACCCAGATAAATCAATGAAAGATGCTCCAGTACCACCACGTTTTCCGATCCCGCAGTGTGTGTGTGGCGAACCGCGACATTATTCACCCATACACCTGCATACCGCGCCGGGCGCATTACACATGCGGCATCACCGTAAGTGTTTCTTTCGCAGACGATTTTCCTCTCCCAACATTCAATTCCTTAAATTTTTAACTTCATCCCCACGTAATGGCAGCCCGAGATGCACTGCCACTTCTTCTAGTGGATCGACGGCCCGGAGATGTACGACAGGGCATTCATCCAGCAGAAGTACATGCTGAACTACTCGGTGCGGGCCGAGAACTTCGTGCGGTGGAAACCTTACGCATTGCACTTCGCTGACGAGGCAATCAAGGAGCCCAAGATTTCCCGAGCGTAATCCATATCGATGACGCCGCTATGAAGAGTTTACATCCTTATTATGTAAGGTTTCCCTGTACGGTGTACTTACATCCATCATACAATCGCAGGACATGGACAACTTCGACATACCAGCCCGACGTGCACATGCGGTTGACCCCGGCCGCGACAAAGGCAAGGGAAAGGCTCATGCGGTTGACCCGCCGCCACAACAGATCCGGCCGCCGGCGAATCCGTATGGACGACGTGAGTTACGAAGAATTTACATCATTCTTACGATTTTCACTATACGGTGCCCTTACATCACGGAATCGCAGGATATGGACGACTTCGACATACCAGCCCGACGTGGACAGTCCCGCGACAAGGGCAAGGGAAAGGCTCATGCGGCTGAGCCCGGCCGCCACAGCGTATCCGGTCGCCCAGGCATAATCCGTATCGACGACGTGAGTTGTGAAGAATGTAAATCCTTCTTACAATTTTAAATATACGGTGCACTTACATCATGGAATCGCAGGATATGGACGACTTCGATATACCAGCCCGACGTGGACACTCCCGCGACAAGGGGAAGGGGAAGGCCGGCGAGGAGTTCAACGCCGAGCTGGCAAGGAAGGGAAAATGGCATCGGTCCACGCAGTAGGTCAGATCATTACGTAGTAGTCCCCCGTCCTACCCCCCATGTTTTTTACTATCCCCTAAAGGCATGTATACTTACATGGTCCGGATGCTTGTGTCACAATGTACCGTAGTAGTAGCGAGGATGACTAAAGCAATTAGTCAACCATCGTGCCATGTGACTACGTAACGTGCTTCTGTACACGGACTGTAATGTAGTTCTGGTTCCGGAGACCCATCAAAGCAAGACTATATTGCAAGTATGCCTCTTCTAGTGGAATCCCGTAAAGAACCATTCGCACGACATTGAATCCTCCATGTTTTAGGCCATCTTCATAATCACAATGAGCGCTTCTCACCCTTCACTCATATTCTCAGATAAGCTCCATAAAGTATGACATCGACTACGTGCCTACATACGCATATACGCTCAGACGACTTCATCGAGGAGAGACTCCTCGCGCATCGTAATATCACTTACCTTTGTACTTACATATCATTATCGTCTCAATCGCCCTCACAAAATTCAATGTAAATTTACCGCACTACAACAATATACAACGATCACAAAATGTTATTATGAGTCCGACAAATTTCGTACCCATGATATTCTACTGAAAATAACAAATGCACCAACCAACATCATCACAACACTATTATTTTCAAAATAAATAACATGATACAATCAGATTTGCTAAATTTAATTAACCTACAAAATGTAATATTCATTACAACTCAATTAAACAATAATTAAAAAGTAAAAAGCCGGGGGGAGCTCCTATCGCCCTAGTGAAATCCCATAAAGAACCATTCGCACCGACTTCATCGAGGAGAGACTCCATGTTTTCGGACATCTTCATCATCACAACGACTGCTCTCAACCCTCCAATCACATTCTCAGATAAGCTTCATAAAGTACCTCATCAATCGCCGCCTATATATACGCCAAACGACTTCATCATGGAGACACTCCAATAGTCCCGATACCTTTTTATATATGCACTCAAACCGTGATTTAAACCCCGATTTGGATAAAAACCCTACTCCTTGCCCTTATTTCTTAATGAAAGTTATTTTTATAAATATCACTACGGATATTCTTTTAAATCAAATATAATGAAATAATATTTAAAATTTTCAATTTTCAATTTTTTCGCTTATTTTTAAAAATATAATGAAATTGTCACAAGATGACCCCGGGGGCACCGCGCTACCACCATCGGGGTAGGTGCTCACACCGGGGCAGGCAGTCCTCGCGCCGCCGCCACCGGGGCAAGTCGCTGCCGCCCCCGCATGCTGTAGGAACATTGTTTTGAGGCCAGTTTTGCTAATTATGGGGAATAAGAGCTATTTTCGAAATTAATCGCAGCTACAGGGCTAGAACAGTAAAAATCTCCTCTTACCTTTCGTATCCTCAATTAAATAAGCTGACAAACCAGTTTTATGCGGGGCTAAATGCAAGACCCACCCAGTGCGTCTAGACAAGTTTTTTTGCCGTGTGCGAGGCATGCTGCGCAGACGAGAACTATGAACAGTATGCCAACCGGGGTCTTCTGCCCATACGTATGCCCTGTACATACATACCACTTGTTTATATCTTGCCCACGGTTTAGTCATGTTTAATACAGCGCCGTACCAACCAGCATATAACTATGTTAACCTTACATAATGTACAGCTCTCTTAGTATGACCTTATGTACATTATTCACCAGAAAAACTGCTCCTTTCCGTTTGTAACGACTCATCGTTTTGCAGCGAAATATGTGGCTGCCCAGACGACTCCTGAAGTCCGATGTCCACTCCTTGGAAACATTCTTTAGCTGTTACCTCAGGGTCAGTGCAAAAACAAACAAACAGGGATATTTCACACATAAAGGAACTGAACCAAGCCACAATCTTTGCAAAAACAGCCCTCCACTTGAACCAGTGCTTAGCTTTACGTATGGCCCTCCAAAATGGTGACCCCTTCAGCTGAAGAAGAGAATAAATCGCCTTGAGAGAGATTATCTATGTAGCAAAATGCACCAATCAGAATCCTTCTTTGTAAAATCCTCCAAATCCACTTGTTCATCAAACAAGTTTTCATAATTGAGTGTTTATTATTCTCGCACAAAGAGTTCCTTTGGTGCACACCAAGCACTTCACCATGTGATATTTGAACTTATCACTCGCTCCGTGCCCAACTAATCGACCTCTAATGCTGTCTAATTCTTTGTGATGCCCCTCATTTAACAGATAGGAGCCCATAATGTAAGCCGGCACACTACTCAAACAGGAATTTGTGAGTATCAGTCTCCCTAATTTCCCCCTCCAAGGATCTAGCCTTTGTCATCTTTTCATTTATCCCTTGCAACATCTCCATACTCAGATTATGATCACTTACATGTGTACAAAGATGAGTCATAAGCAACTCCTCCAATTGGCAATCTAACATATTAGCAATCTCCTCTTTTTCCTGCCGGGGCCCTCCCATGACAAAACCCACTGATTTTCGCCGGTTTCTTGAACCCTACTGACAACGACAACTTCCCTGAGTTATCAATTTTACTGACACCACCAGGTTACGAAGAATTATGTATGTGGTAGTTCATAAAACGCTTGTCGTTACAAGACATTTCTATAATGTAACAACATCAAGTATTCACAAGTTCACTGATTAAGCAACTAGATGCCATCAATTGGCAGCTCACTTATACCACAAAATCTGCTAAGCAACAAGAAAAATCAAGCAACAAAATCGTCTAATAAACATGAAAGAAAAGAGTGAAAGCTCACATCACCACACATATTGGAGCTAGCTTGCTAGTTGCTGTAGCTAGTTACACTAGAGTGGGTGCCTGGTGGCCCACAAACCATCTCACCAATCCTACATGCGCTCTCTGGGCCGGAGATCGGCCGTCCGGGAGTCACGCACGCTCCTCGCCGGCCGATCGCCGCCTCAGAGCACGGCTTTGGGTTCTGGAACCCCATGTACTTGGCCTTGATGTTCTCGCACTTCGCCAACGTGCTGCCCTGCCCCTTGTACCGCAGGTCCACATCCTGTAGCACCACCCCCTGGCACGCCACGCCGCACCGGAGCAACACCGCCACAGGCGTCGTCGAGAACCCTTGATATTCTTGAACTGGATGTCCTTGATCGACACTCCCGACACATACTGCATCCACAAAGCACAGGTCGCATTGTAACAAGCTCTACGATCTGTACAGTTTTCTTTCGATGCACGGCATGGCGAAAATCAGTAGTACCTTGTGCTCACAGTTGTAGTAGGGGCAGTACTTTTGGTCAATGATGATGGGGTTTTGGACGTCCTTCATGACCATGTTCTCGAAGAGCATGTGCGCGGCGACGCTCTTGGTCGGGGAGTTCTCCCACGTCTTGATCCGGACGCCGTTCATGGTACCCTCGAAGTTCATGTCCCGCACGTGGACCCGCGTGACATCGCCTCACCTACGCATCGCCGAGGCTGCCGACACTCATGCCGCGGCTTCGGCGCAATGGACACGGCGATGTCGATGTTGTCGCTGTTCTCGCCAATGGAGATGCAATCGTCGCCGGCCGATCGCGGTGTCGGTGATGACCACGTCGGCGCTGCGCTCGATGTGGATGCCATCGGTGTTGGGGCTGTTCCCCGGCGCGTTGATGCGGAGGCCGCTCATCCGGATGTTGCGGTTCTGCAGCAGCGCGATGTGGAAGAACTTGCTGTTCACAGACGCGATGTCCCGCACCACCGTGTTCTCGTTGTTCACGAACAACATGCTCTGCACGACCACCATCAACGGCATGTCAATGCATTAATTGCAGTTAAACATGCTGCTATTATGCAACGAAATTGGACTGGAAACTTACGGTGGGCAAGACTTTGCAATCCTTCCTGATGGGGCATTTGTTGAAAGGCCACGAGGCGGCGCCCTGGCCGTCGATGACGCCATTGTTGCCAACGACGATGAGGTGATTGATCCAGCCGAACTCGATCCAGTCATTGCCGAATCTCTTCAAGTCGGTCGCAGCCTTGAGCGTTCCCTGCAATGCAAGCGCGTCAAATTAACCAACAGAGCTATGCTTGTCAGTTGTATTGTAAGTTGTAACTACATAAGGTCGATCTGTTCATGTCCACGTACACGTAGTGGTCATGGGAACAACTACTTGCCTGTAGCAGGAAGGTGATGGTGGTGGCCTTGTTGCACGGGCCGTGGAACTGCACCGGGCCGATGTAGTAGGTCCCCGGCGGGAGCACCATTGTCACCGCGCCGGCCGCCGCACACGCCGCCCTCCACGCTGCCATCAGCGGCTGGCATGGAGTCGCCATGCATCGCCACAAGGCATGTCAGTGAGTGAAAGAGTAGGAGGGGAACAACAAAAGTCCAAATACAAAATGATATACTACCTTGGTGTCGTCGTTTCCGCCGTTACCCTTGGCCCCATAGTTCTTGACATTGAAGGTGGCTGTCGCGTGGGTCCCGTGGTACCCCGACATCAAATGCCCCACCGTTGAATTCATTGTTGGCGACACGATGGCAACGTTGAACACGACAGCGGCATAGAGCATGACAACAACGAGCAGCCACTGTCGTGCCTCCATCTACTGGTCTCCTCACTAGCGCACAAGACTGTGACGACAATAGAAGACTAGTAGGGTACCCGTGCATTGTAACGGAACCCTAAACCTTGCAGAATTTGTTGTATCACGTGGAAGTCATTTAGTGGAGTTTATTAGGAAGTTGCAATTGCTGTATCACGTTGGCAATCTGACTTCCAACGTTACCTAGACTGGTTGTTATAATTTCTCACAAGATGTAACAAATCCATTATCCCTCCATTTTGCTGGCTGGTGTCAGGTCGATTACTAAATTTCAGTAATGCTGTATTCTCATAACTATATGTAATGATTGTACAAATAGCCCTGTATGATTTGCAAAATTAAATATTAAACTTACAAAAATAACCCATAAATCTTCCAGAATTTCATAAGCAGGCAGTGATTTTATTTATGCCTTTTTTGTAACATACAGGTATAGCATTGAAGACACTTGTAGTGATCCATAGTCTTCTTCGGGAGGGTGATCCTACATTTCGAGAAGAGCTTCTTAACTTTACACAAAGGGGACGGATTCTGCTGCTCAATTGGTTTGCCCTTACTATTTCTTTATTTGATAGGAAATTTCTGCCGACCTGCTTATTACCTTTTGATTTCCCTATATACTGATATTAAGTGATGTCCAGCTTGGGACTGTTCTGCATGTGTTCGTAGATATGGACTGTTTTTGGAGGAAAGATTGGAATGCTTCAGGGTCTGAAGTATGATGTTGAAGCTGAGCGTTTGTCCAAACAAGGCCCAGGTCCTGAAAAGGTCTGAAACAGTACATTTCATTTTGGTACCACAACTGATTAGTTTTGAGGATGACACAGTAAATTTCAGTATCAATTCTAGCTCACTAATCACTGCTTCAACTCATTATATTTTGACATCAGGGACACAGTAGAACTAGAGAATTAGAGTCTCAGGATTTGTTAGAGCAGTTGCCAGCTTTGCAGCAGTTACTATACCGACTTGTTGGATGTCGGGTAATTATCTCTCGACTCTAGGCTAACAAGTCTTAGATATGAGAATCTTTCAACTTCTGTCATTTTCTTCTCTTCCCACAACATAACATCACTTTGCATTTGATATTGCAGCCAGAAGGAGCTGAGAACAACTACTTGGTGCAATATGCTCTAGCTTTGGTAAGCTCTAGCTTTGGTAAGCTCTATATTCTAGTCATTGGATTTGTTTGTGCCCTAGCCTCTACTGCACCTTTTCCTCAAGGCTTGTAAGCTATATTTAATTTCACCTGAAGGCTATTCTTTTATAAACTCATTTGTCTTTCCCAGCTCTTTAATCTATCTAAATGATATTGGTGAAAGTGGAAGGGACTGCATGTTAAATGATATATCCTACCTCTTTTGGTTTTTTCTTCAAGGAGCCTTTGCAAAGTGAGAGCTTGCCTCCTCCAGTCAGGTTGAATCTGGAGAAAAAACATGGAAGTGTACATTGGTTAGCATTGAATTCAGGAGCATCTGAAGAGTTCAATAATAAACCATACAAATTTACAGAGTCAAACTATCTATCTCAGAAGTCGACTTAATAAAATAAAAAAAAGAAGTCTATTTAATAAAGAAGGAAAATGGCATTCTGCTCAGCAAAATTGCCGACGATCTGCACTAAATAAAACAATTTTGCAAAGTAAATGGCATGTTTCTTGACATGATACCTTCAAATTTCATCAAACTTTGAGTAAACATGATCACAAGCCGTACATAATTTCTACTTTGGCATTAAAAAAAACTAAACACATATCCTCATTTGATGAAAATACAATGTTATGATAAACAGTAAAAATCAGTCAATTGTAATGATGTTACTACCCTCGGAAAAGTTTCCAAACTAAGTTAACAATAATGTCCTATCCACAGTGGCAACGATGGGAACAGTGGTCATGGGCTCATGGCAATAATGACCAGTTTTGAATGCAGGGGAGAAAACAGGATTGCATGAGTAAGGGTCAAGTTGTATCAAAATTATTTAAATCAATGAATACCTGTAAAAGTGTACTTTTCAATGCAGTGAAATAATTACAAGAACTATGAAAACCAAGATACGATATAACTTGAAAACTGACCACTGGAAATTAACTTTGCATCAAAATGCACTCACTGAACACTGCTAATACGAGTGCAACCGAGAAAGGAACGCAAAAGGTATTGGATAAACAGGACAGGAGGGAGTGCAAAATATATTGACTCCAATGAAATTCATTTTGAAATGCTCATCTGTGAGTCATAAGGGTAGTTGCTTGATTGATCTAGTTGCCACCATCGCAAATAATCCCAATCAGCCTAGGCCTGGTAATCTATTACAAGTTCATTTTCTTTACGTTGTATGATATCGAGGGCGATATTTAGTTGCTACTGTTGTCAGCAAGTAGTGACTATTGACTAAAATTTATTTGCTTCCTATAACAGTTGTGTACAGAGATATACTAAATCAATCAATGTATCAAAAGGCATGGAAGGATATCTTCTGCAGAGTACCGACATCGATAAATTAAAAGAGAACAAGAGGCACTCATATCTAACAATAGAAATACATCATTAACCAAACATCTGAATAAAAAACATCATTGATCAAAGAGTTGAATTTACCAGGCTTTCGATACCAGCACCAAGTCCTTGTGCAAATCCTGACAACAGGTCCAATGAGCAGACAATGAACTCCTTACCATAATATAAGGCACCAGCTGCAGCAGGATCAACCTGCATGTAGAAAAGAGAGATCCCTCAAGAAACAGAATGCACAAGCTTATCTGTGATGTAATTGCATCCTGTAACATACTGAACACTACAACAGGAAAAATACTTGTGTGTGTAGATGAAACCAAAATTAAGAACAAAACTGCTCACAGGACATGTAGCCAATAAGAATAATTCAGTACTCCCTCCGTTTTTTAATGTTTGACGTTGAGCAACGTAATTTAAAACTAAATGGCGTCAAGTAATACTGGACGGCGGAAGTACAAGATATGGGATGTATACAAAACTGCTCACATGACATCAGTACAAGATATGGGCAGTATACAGAAAGAAGATCTCACCAAATTGCTACACGATTGCTTCCAACTCCTAGCTACGAACTCCAACCCCCCTGTAATCATATTTGCATTCAGAACAAAAAGAGGAGGAAGGAAAACAGCAAGCAAATATCCAATGCCACAGATGTATTGCCGAAAGAGAATTGCAGCTGGGTGTTTTTGTAGACTGGGTACCTTTTGTGGTGTTTCCTCTGTTCTTGTCACAGCATTGCAGTGCTTCCAGCTCCTAGCTAGGAAATATCCAGTGCTGCTCCTAGCTAAGAACTCCAACCTTCTTGCTACTTGTTGCTTGCTTCGATCTTCCCTCCTCTCCCCTTTGGAAGTTGTGGTGTTTGCTCGTGCAACAGAGAAAGAGAGGAAGATTAGGAGAAGAAGATTGCGGGAGATTAGGAGGAGAAAGAGAAAAAGGATTAGTGGACGAAGAGAACCTTTTGTATTGTTGAAGTAGCAACCGTCGACGGGCATGCACGCTTTTTTCCATTCTTGCAACCGCCGTGCATAAGGTGGGCTGTTTGCAACGAACGTGCTTTGCTGGAGTCAAGCATGGCGGTTGTCGAGGTAGGGAAGAGGTGGGGGGCGGCAACCTTCGTCCCGGGGCGGCCATGGCGGCGCCGTGCTAGGGAGGCGGGCGAGAGGCGAGGTGCAAGGGTGGCTCGGTGGACGAGGACGGGGAGCGGTGCAGAGCGGCGGGCCTCTCGGCGGCGGGCGAGGGCGGCGCGGAGGCGGGTGAGTGGCGATGGGCGATGGAGGCGGAGAATGCGGGCGTGGGGCGAGGGATGCGGGCAAGGGGTGAGGGCGGGTCAGCGGCGGGCGAGGGCGTTGCGGCGGTGGGGAGGGCGGCGCGGTGGCGACGACTGGGGAGCGGCGCGGTTTGGGGGGAAGGGACGGGGCGGCATCTGTGTGGGAAGGGAAGGGTCGGGCGATATTTTCGCGCGTTAGAGTCGGGCTGTCGGGCGATTTTTTTCGTTCGTGAGGTGTGACGATGTGTGGGACGAAGGACGATCGTCCCACTCCCACCGCTGGTGTACTACCTCTGTGGGGTAAGGAAACAACGCAAGTCCAATGCGTATAAAATAATGTACTATCTTGGTGTCATTGTTTCCGCCGTTTTTCTTGGCCTTATAGTTCTTGACGTTGAACTGGCCGTTGCGTGGCCCCATGGCACCTGGCGTCAGGTGCCTCTTCGTTGAATTCATTGCTCATGATGTGATGGCAACGGTGAACATGACAGCGGCGTAGAGCACGACAACAACGAGCAGCTACTGCCGCCCCTCCATCTGCTGGTCTCCTCACGCGCGCACAAGACCATGACAACAATAGAAGATAAGATATTTTTTTTAACGATTATCTTACTCCCCTTCAAATTCTTCTTCCCTTCTTCTCCTTCTTCTTTCTTCTTCTCTCCTCTTGATCGATCGTGTGAATTTATTCTTTTGGCATTCGGCAACAGTCGCAATCTATCGAGGCATTGGAGAAGTAACCTCCACTGTTTATTGATCAACTAATCAAAGTATTTTGGGGGATTTATTCTTATAGTGTCTGGGAGGTGTTGCTAAGTTTAGAGCATTTGGAGCTCTTCGCATGACATTTTTGTGGAGCACCGTGATTAACTAGAGGAGGATGCATGCTGGACTGGGCAATTGTTGCACCCATGGATTTGCATGCTTACGCTGCCCCTCCGATATAATGCATAGGTGATGGCTGTAAGCTTGTAACCTCCTCTTCCTCCAACTACTCGCTTAGTTTTCTTATCTTATCTTAACTACTAAAAATTAGAGTTTACCCCCCCCCCCACACACAGTGGGGAGATTGTCCCACCCACACCTAGACGCACGTAAAAAACCGTCCCACACAGACGCACGAAAAAAACCGTCCCACCCAATGCACCCTCATCCTCATCGACCTACCTCCCAATCGTCCTCGTCCTCATCTCCTCGCCTCCGTCCCTCCTCGTGATTCAGGTTTCACCCCATCTTGCCGACGTACACCTCGCTGTTACCACGCCTCAGCCTCCTCTCGTCGTCTCCCCACCCGTCCCTCACATCCTTCACGCCCGAGCCCGGCGCCACGTAGCCCGCCACGCTTCTGTCGCCCACGTCGCAAGCCACAACCTCCCTCGCGTCCAAACCGTACTCCCCTAGGATTCGGTGAGATCTCCCCCTCCCCCCCCTCGTCATCTGTGGCGGCTTCACCATTTGAGCTTGTTGCCTACTTCTGATTTGGTCGAGTTTGTGGGATGTTCATGGGGGTTGTAGTTTTTTCGGGGAGATTTGCAGCACTCATTCCTGTTCCAGCTCATTTTGGCTTCCGATTTGGACGTGTTTACTCCGAGGTGAAATTGGAGGAGTTCATGTCCGCGGGGAAGATGTCTGATAGGATTTTTGCGACGGATTTGTTCTGCAGGGGCTACAGCTGTACAACGTGGACTCGTTCGCGCTACGGTTGGAGGCGAAGTCGGAGGCGACGCTTCTCGACTGCTGCTTCGAGGATGAGTCCGTGGCTCTTGCAAGCTGCTTTGATGGATCGATAATAAGGTAACGTAAACATGTTTGCAATCGGTGGGGGGATTGTGTCTTGAATTCAAATGCACACTGTTTCATGTCCTTGCATGATCTTTGTATGCTGAATTCAGGACCAAGTAGCGAGTTACCTGATTATATTCCTCTTTATTGTCGTGGGGTGCATGATGGTATGAGCCCTAATATGCTGCTTATGCTGATAGCCATATTCCATTGATGGATTATATATGTCTTGTTTGATATAAGTAATTTGTGTCTTTCTAAGTACTAAGTTGAAGAGCCTAAACTTCCCAAAACATATCGGCTGCATGTAGTTATTTTGACCACAGGTTGCTTATTGTGGTAATGCTTGGCAGGGCAAATAAGGTATGCTGGAGTTTTATGTGTGGTTACATTTAGCCTTGTTGGATTGAATTTTTGCATTGATGGCATTAGTTCATAATGGCATCTTTAAGATAAGCCGCCACCTTGGTTTTAACTCCATTAACATTATTAAATATGCAACAAAATTGAAGTAGGAAAGTTTGTTGTGCTGCTTATTTACACTGACATATAATGTCTATTCTCCTTGTTCTCTAATTAAATTTGGGAACTTCAAAGCCTTAGTCTTTATGTCAGTGGGAATATTTCTCGTATGACTTGCATTCGTGCCTTCAAGAAACAAAGGGGTCTGACGATGATGTGGTTGCCTATGTTGAGTTCTCGCCAAGACCGGTAAGGAACAATGCATAGCCTTATATCTTGATGATATGTTGTCCGACTTCCTGGGTCGTTTTCCCCGGAGCATCTTAGAACTCTACAAAACAAAGGCCTATGTGTCCCGATTTATTAGAACATGAATGATACTATGAACTCGTCCTTTTAGTACCCAATTCAAACATCAAGATTGGGGAGGAAGGTTAGGTTTGTTTGAGATTATAGTTTTGTAGTTGTAAATTACAAGATCACCGATCGATATCAAATATCTATTTATTGGGTTTCTTCTTATCTTGTCTCACTACTACAGAATCCGACATCACGCATTTTTCCAACCGCCTATGTTTGTTGGTCTGTGATAACAGATATTATCACGCACGGTACAAAACCGCTCGTGGATACGAAATATCATGCACGGTTTTATTAAAAATCGCTCGTGAAGTCAAGTATCATAGATGGTTTCAATCGAAAACCGCTCAGGATTCGAGAATATCACGCACGGTTCTAAAGAAAACCCGCTCAGGATAGGAGAATATCACGATTTGTTCTAAATAAAACCGCTCAGGATTTGTGAATATCACGACGGCTTTTGTGTAGAACCGTCGTGATATTCTCCTATCACGCATTTATTTGCAATCGAAACCGCCTATGATACTTGCCTTCACAGATGGTTTTAACAAAAAACCGTCTGTGATAGCTCATACCTCTCGCCCACAATTTGTTGTTTTCCTAGCTAGCCTCAGAATTGCTAGTCATGCCCTCTGAAAACAAGCATTCACGTAAATGATTCAAGCATTCACAAAAACAGATTCAAGCAGCCATGACAACTCAAAGTGATCATTACTCAAAATAAATTACAAAAGATCGCATTTGTTCAAGTATTGTCGCTATAGTTACAACTAGATTACAATTGTTTGCGTTGAGAGGTTTTAGTGGGTGATGCTCGGGTTGGCGACGGAGTGAAACTCTCCGTTGTCGTTAATGATTTCTGAGTTGATAAAGGCGCAGAGCTTCCCTCGAATGTCCTTGATCTCTTCCGCAACGAGTCCATCACATTGTAAATTCAAGGTCTGTCGCTAGCAAGAGTAAAGTGGTAAGATATATATATTTAAATTTATAATTAGGAAATAATTATTTCGAGATTGACAAACCTCGTGATCCTTCTTCCTAGTCAGTAAGGATTAGCCGCATATGATAGCGCACGAGATTGCACATAACTCATCATCTTTTTGCCGGTGGCACCGCAAAAATAGAATTACATATATAGGTATAGTCGGTTCGAGACGCTATTATGAAGTATGATATAGGATTATTGTGTTGTAGCGCCAGATCGAAAATCCATCCCGTGTGTTAGTTACGCTTTTTCCATCGTGATATTCCTTTGTTGGCAACATAATTGATAAACGACCTACATGATTCAAAAAGTTATCCTCGCCATTTCAAACTAATGAAGACTACAATAGAGTTATGTAAGGAGGAAATGAGCATACCTCTCGAGTATTCCTCTTAGAGTGCTGAAGTCGTGCTTGTTGCGGTTTAGGGAATCAAGGTATATCACATGGTTCCTCTTGGGTATAATAACTAAAAGGATCCAATGGTACCTACTCATGTATGTCGCTATAGTCATTAAACCTAAGTTCGTGCTGCGTATAAAGTACAAATGAAATTTGTATAGCAAGTAGTGACACTTACCCCTGGTTGTAGGGCACCACTATGTACTTCATGTTCCTCTGTAGAAGCAATGACCTCGTTATGTATTTCTCGATGAAGGACGAGTCTTCTTGGATGGTTTGCAACGATACCACGTGTGGGTCGAGGAAACCCACCGGTTCTTTCCATTCCCGGACATTTTGCAGCATGTATCTATACATAAGCAATGAGTTGTGATATTTATCGGTATTATATGAATGTAGAACTTGATTGTACGCACTTACAGTGTCCAACATCGTAGAAGCGAGACGTCGAGGCCAACGAGGTTGAATAGTTCAAATAAATCATTGAAGCCCACGACGAAGTACCTCGTCCCGTTGAAGAAATGCTTGTCCTCGTATCTGACGGTGATTCCAGTATCGCACCCCTTCTTTTGGGTCTTGTCCAAGTACCAGGCATGCAAAGCCTGACAAGCATATCCAGCGTGCATTAATACTGCGCCGGAGCACAACGGTTTTCCGATGATGTATTTCCCGGGTATCGCGGACTTCCCGGGTATCGCGGACTTCCCGGACTTCTCGGACTTCCCGGACTTGGGAGGCGCCTTAACGTTCGTTGATTTCGATTTGGCCTTAGCGATTGGCAGCGTCTTTTTGTGAGACGACTCGGGAACCGATACGTCGGCACGCTTTTGCTGTTCCTTCGGCGTCTTCTCCACGGGAATCGAAGAGGTGGCCTTTTGAGGCGAAACATGAGGTGGAGTCATCGAGGGTCCCGTTGGAGAGGAATGGTCGTGTCCAGATCGCAAGACCGCCGGGTCCAGTATGATGTTCTTCTTGGGCCATCGGATAAAAGAGAGGACGGCATCCCCTAGTGTTGCGATCTCTTCGCTTTGGGCAAATGTCCAATGGATGGCTCGAAATTGACATGTACCATATCCACTTGGACCTTGGCGTAACCAGCACCACCGGGCACCGTCTTCAAGCACTACCCCTTCCTCGTATGGATACACCATCCCCACGCAGCCTCAATACAAAGGACCCATCCATCCTTACTTGGAGCTTCAGTATGCGTCGGCTCCTACAAAACGACACGCAATTAGCTAAGGTGTCGTTAGGGTCTATCTTTGGTGCATTCCATAGATGTACATTACCTTGATGTCGCTATCGATAATCGGATGTCGCCATGTTCACAATTATGCGCGACGCGACGCTACTCGACGCCGAGGAGGACTGCCTCCCAAATTAGCGGGCGGCTTATGCATCACCGGCTCATGAGTATATCCATTTGACTCGCAATGCTACCATCTCTACTTGAAATTGGTTAGTAATCATTTGTACCAACCGGTTGTCGTGCTCGCCTTGGATCTCTTCCTAGTCCTATACGCAAGAGTCGTCCGCGAATCCATGACTCCAAGGTACGTTAACCCCAAGGCCTCGTGATGCGACCGGGTGCTCCTTGTTTCCCAAGGCCGTAGATAGTATATCCTTCTCCTCGCTCGCATGGAAGGAGCCTTGGGAAGCTTAGGCGATCAAGTCACGCCGCAAGAGGTCATCACGCTATTATAGGCACTATGAAGTTATGGACTTATTAACAACTTAGTAGTTCGATATATTTACCACACGCTGGGACACTTCCTGGTCTCTGGGTTTGTGAAGGAAATGCTGCTCAAGACGAGACTTGTGCCCTCGCTTAACCAAATTTTAGGGAACGCTGGTCTGTGACATCGAAACGGGTTCTCCTTCTCCGCCGCCCATTCTCAGATTTACCCGCTGCACTCCAGCCGTGCCGAGTCTGGTGCGGGTGAGTGTTTCTCGTCTGAGAGCTTTGTGCGCCGACTTTGCTCCTTAAATTCGCCGACGCTTATAGCCACAAAGGTGTCCCATGCTTCCCGCCAAGAATCTATATCACTGCAAGGGCGCCTCGACCCGTGTTCACGTACTTCGTGATAAGAATGCTCTTGAAGGTCCTCCACGATTTACCCATCGTGAGCATCTGTAACATCCCAAATGTATAATTAGGGTTATTCAAGTATAATTATATGTGTAGAAATTAAAACTTTTTCTCACATCTTGAAAACCCCTAATCTCTTATGTAATTCTTGTCCAAGAGTCGTGTAATCCAAAAACACAAAGCTCTTGTTGACCAAAAGTCAAACTCATTTTCCAGCTTGTCTAAATCTTGTGCCAAACCTTTGAATATATTTTCCTTGGTCCCAAAACTGATGTGGGACCCTCTGAAAAATATCACAAGTTGTAAAACTAGTTTGATAAATTTTGGAGGTAAAACAATCCTTTAAACAACCTTAACAAATTTCCTGAGAAAAATGCATTGCATAATAACCTCTGGAAATTTTATGCAAGGTTAATCTCATTGTCAGCAAGATCCAGTTAAAATTTCATCAAATTTGGAGTTCAATTGCTATCTCAAATAATTCTGCTAAGTTTCAAATTGTCAAAAACTAAATTTAAAAGCCTACACTGTTCCTTGGGCTAGCCACTTGGCAAAGCCGGTCCGCCCAACCGTGTTCCACACCCCAAAGAGACCTCTTCTCCACCTTGAGCAGGTCGCAGCCGTTGGATTTACATCCAACCGCCACGACCTCCTCCGGGTCAACACCGCAAAGACCTCCTCACCTCACTCAGTCATAACCGTTGGATCAAAGATCCACGGTCATGACCTCCCCGTGTGTTAAACCGCAAAGACCTCCTTCGATATCTATCACCTTGTCTAGGTCATAGCCCTTGGATTTACATCCAACCGCCTCCCGACCTCCCTCACCGTTAAGCTAAGCAAACTTCCCACCTACATGAGGTCACACCATTGGATCAAAAATCCATGGTCGCGACCTCCTCCTCTTAAGCTAACTATCGACCTCCTTTGCACTCATCGAGGTCGAGCCGCTGGATCGATCCAACACCCCACGACCTCCCTCAAAATATCCAACGCAGACAAGACCTCCCTATCTCATGTTGTGCACCGCTGATTAAAATCCACTGGCCACGACCTCCTCCTCGGTCTCATGCGCATCGATCTCCTCACAAGACGTGAGGTCGCGTTCTTAGATCTAAATCCAAAGGCCATGATCTCCCGTGTGTTGTGCAAGCTCATGACCTCCTTTGCGCCACGCATGCGAGGCTCAAGACCTCCCTGTTTTGATCCCCACCGTTGATCAAAATCCAAAGGTCTTGACCTCCTCGCACTTCACGCAAAGCCTCGACCTCCTTTGGTTGTGTGCCCTTGATTTTAATCCAAAGGCCATGACCTCCCCTCATGTCTTACGTTAGCAAGCATGTTAAGACCTCATAGGAGGTCCGCGACTGCTGGATGGAGATCCAACGCTTTGGACCTCCTGTCCTATTTCCCCACGCGCTTACACATTAAGGAAATCGGAGGGCCACGACCTCCCCATCCTGATCGTGTGGCTGGGACCTCCTCCCACCATTTAGGCGTAACGGTTCAAAAACCACATCGGAGGGCCAGACCTCCCGTGGGCTTATCCAATGGTCAAAATGACCTCCTCGTTCTTCTCCTTCCTTTGGTCACGCATGCGTGTTTCGAGCAAAGGAGTTAATGCCCACTGGCCCATCGTGTACTTATAACAACTCTTTGTCGACCAATTAAATGCGTGTCACCTTCCGATCTCTCGTCAAGACAAACCGCCATCGTGTCAACTTTACATCTTGTCCAATGCCCTAGACTGTGCTATGGGCCAAGCTCACCATGAGCTTAGCCAAGGGTCCATGACCTCCTGTGCCTCGAGTATAAAGCCTCCCCACTGCGCGCTGGCTTCCTTTGCACACCATCGCTCCTTGGCTTACACCCCAGTGTTGTGAGCTCTAAACCACCAAAGCTTCCTTGGCCGCCATTGCTTGGAGCTTGAAGCCCCTCGGTGGGCAAGGGTCATTGGAGATTTCTTCTCCTCTCCTTGCTTCCATTTGTGCCTTCCTTTGGGACCAAGACCTAACTTGTTTTGGTTTGGGCATTTACAGAGGTGGACAAAGGGGATCTTGGAGCCGAGTCAGAGCCGTGGAGCAACCTCATCTTCCTCAGCCCGGCCTTCACCTTCCTCCACTTCCCAAAGACCTTAGGACCTCCTGTACCTCCCGTTAGTCCCTTAGTCAGCTGCACCCGCATGTATGCATGTTATGGAGCTTATATTTGGGCGACGCTTGAATGTCGCGCTGAGCTTCCTTTTTATGCTTTTCGGTTTTGGCCGTCTTGGCCTTCATTTTGCCCTCTCGGCCGCGGCGCTCAAGGCCTTCGCCGCCGTTGAGAGGAGGTCCGCGGTGCGCATGGTTATTATGACCCAACGGTACCGATTGATGTCGCCATGAGGTCTACATCGCCATGGCGAGAACCAAATCCTTGAGCTCGGTTTTTTGTGACACGGCAAAGCACCGTTGTCGTTCTTAGGACAGGATTCGCCGTGTTTAAGGCGGTCATCAAATGCTCAATCTCGCAATCATTGATGTATCGTGAGGTCCTTAAATCCGCCATTTATTGTGCGCAATTAAGGCCTCCGCCATGACCTCCTCGTTGTCCCGCGCATTTTTTTCCATGTCCGAGCGCGTGGTCGTGAGCTCGGGGCGCCCATGGCCTCCTCCGAGGAGATCTCGAGCGCCCAAGACCTCCCTTGCGCGATCAGGCCGCCTGCACCTCCCCGGAGATCTGTGGACGTTAGGACCTCCTTCGACCTCCCTAGGTTATCTCACCGCTCTTGACCTCCCCTGTAGATCTTGACCGTCAAGGTCCTCCCTGACGATCTGAACCATCGAGGACCTCCCTTGAACATCTCGACCGCCCAGACCTCCCTATGAGGTCTTGACGATGTAGATCTTCCTTGGGGAGATCTTGATAGTTTAGATCTTCCTTGGAAGATCTCACCGCTGAGGACCTCCCTTTAGATCTGGTCCGTCTCGGACCTCCCTCATCGCTGTGGTCCGCTGGATTCTCCATCTACGGCCACGACCTCCCTCACCTCGCATGTGCGTTGCTAGGAGGTCCAGACATCTCGACCTCGCGAGCGCTGCAGGTGTTACCTCTCTCCGGGAGGTCTCGAGCCGTAGATCTATGATCCGTGGCTCACGCCCTCCCATGCCTTTGTGATTTTAGAAATTCCAAAGTGAACTCTTAATTATAAACCAAATAAGGTATAAACTTTAGAATCTCATATCTTTGTCGCTTTCAAATCCAACTGAGGTCATTCAAATTGTGTTAGCTCTGACTTGAACTTGACTTTAATCCAAAAATGATTGTAAGTTGAGTTCAGCTCCAGAGCACAGTTTGCCCTTAGATTTTAAAAACCACTTTAAATATACACTTAAATCAATGCTTAACTTGTAAAATACATAACTAATGCTCTTTAGATTATTTTTGAGTGAGACCAACTTGGCTGGTTTCCTCCATTAATGGTCTTACTATGAACATTAGTTTTGAGCATGTTGCTGTTGTAGAAATGAGGACTTGTGCATTATAATTTTGTTCAAGTTCTTGTTTTTGAAAATTTGTAGAGAGTGCAATATAGCTCCAAATGAGATGAACTCAATGATGTTATTCATCTCATGAGGTGCTGGTTTTACAGTAAAAATTTCAGCTTCACTACTGTTCTAGAAATTGTTGCCTCATAATTAAATTAGTGAATAGTGCAGTTTGGTATTTTAGGGGCTGAGCAGAATTGTTTTGCTCATAACTTTTGCATTGAGAATCCAAATCAATTGGTTCTTGTTGCAAAATTCCCTAAAAATCACCCTCTTGCTTCTGTAGAAAATTCAGAGAATTTGGAGTTCGTTTGTTGTGCTGTCTTTGTTGTGTTTCGTCGTTCTTATCGGTTCTTTCTCGCTTTTCCGTTAGGGCCGACATTTGTGGCGATCCCGAGAGTGACCCTCTGCCACCACTTGGCCAGCAACATCAAGGCAAGCAGTTTGATCATTTCCATGATTGTCCCATTACTTTAAAGCTTAATATATTATTTTACTTCTATGTATGCATGCTACTTTGTGTTAAATGTCGCTAGCAATCCTATAGTTGCATAATCTGTAGGAATTGTTTATCCTCTACTACCATGAGCCTAGGTTATTTGCTGTGGTTTGAGCTCGTTGGATGAGCTCTTATCACTTAGTAGTTTCGATTTAAATTGCTTAGACATGCTTAGTTATCGGTAGAATGGGCGATCATCGACTTAGTCGATGGTCTTGATCACTCAAAACTGATTATTACTCCTATATGTCCAGCACTTGTGCTTTGATTTAATTTGTAAAATCAAAACTGAAAATAAAAGATTGATTTAGACTTGGGCATATTGGATGGATGGTGTGGTTTTGGATGTGGTGGTATGCCCGAGTCAACAAGGACCTAATTCTTGCGCCATTGATCCAAGCAATTTTTATGCTAACCACACGAGGGGCATATGGAACCCTCTTGACTAAGTACTTTGGGCGGTGTTAATTGGGGTCGCTCGTTGGTGTGTTTTAAAGATAAAATGTGTGTGTGATGTGGGAGGGAGCATTAGCTTCCTGAAGGTTGTGTGATGTCTCCTTCTCCCGTGGGTTGTGCGACTCAAATTAGCATTGTCCATTGGAAATGTCTCAGAGGACTTAGCCATGCCGGCATACCAAAGGTAGTGTGCCTAATGGAAAGGCGGTCGACGTGTGGGTACAGTGGTACACCCTCGCAGGATAAAACTATTCAATAGCCTCGCCCTAGGTTATGGACACGCTTGGTTATTTCCGTAAGAATTAGACTTCAACCTTTAATTAAAACTTGACATGGTTGGTATGAACGGGAGTTCATGCTATTGTTGTGGTGACTATTGGGTTAGTCACTTCCTGTGTTGATCTTGTTGTTGTTACTATGTTATTTCTCGTTGTTACTTCAACATTTAAAAATGCTTTGCCAAATTGCCTTCAATCTATTATGTTATTGCAAATAAATGTTGCTTTATGCTAAAATGAGTCCAAAGCCTCATCCACTTAAATAAAGCTTGCATGTAGCTATTTATAGTTCTGTTATCTCACACGTAAGTCTTATGGAGTACTTTATGTACTCATCCGCCGTGGTTGTGGCAATTTTGTGGCTTTTGTTGCAGAGGAAGAAGGAGAGCTCCAAGAGCCTCTCTTTTGCGCTTACGTGTTGCGCTTCTTGACGACTAGCTTGGCGGTCCGGTCGATGCCTAGGGTTAAGGCACACCGATTGGCTTTGTGTTATAGCCATCTTTATGGCACTTTTGCTTCCGCCGTTGTCTCTTTAGAACTGTTGTTATTTGGCCTAAGGGCCCCTCTTTTGTAATAACCTATCCTTATTTATTTTAACTTTTAGTTTGTTGCTTATGTACTATGTGTTGTATGGAATTGATACATTCTTTTGTTGTGAGGTATGTATACTGCATTCTGGGAAGTATACATCTCTCGAGACCGGGTTTATTTAGTTGATAATACTAGGGTCAATTGGATGACTAAGTATTATGAGCCTAATAAACGCCGGTGCTCACAAAAGTTGGTATCGAGCTATATCGACCGTAGTAACGCAAGCTTGGTCGCTTTTAGGATATTTTGAAAACCTAATTTCAAAGTGTCCAATGAGTTTTGAAAGCTTAAGGAAATTCTCAGATTTTACTCCTTATCTATCTTAGCTTTCTTCTCATCTCACTCTAATTTGAGTTTTAAAAGTTGTTTTCTCTCTTCCTTCTACAAAATAGTTGTTATCGATTAATGGGGTTTTGGGGAATCAATGAGTTTGGCAAATTGAAGTGTTAGCTGCCCATCTACAAGGTTTTGAAGCTTCGAATGGACAATTTCGACCGAAGCTTGATGCAAAATCTGGACAGCAAGCGCCAATTTCCTGACAGCAAGCTCAAAGGTTCCAATTAGGGTAGAGAATGAGAGGTCAAATCAAAAAAAAAAAACTTGTGGGAATAAAAGGGTAAGATGTGATACTAGTTAGCTAAGTATCTAACACTTATTTCGCTGCATTAACCTTGCTCTCTAATAGTTTTAGATCTCATCTTACAATCTGATTTTTAATCTTCTCGATCAATTACTCGTTCATTCAATACGGGTTAGTTGAGTTGAGAAGTTGAGCCTTGCTTTTGGTGTTTCTTGGCTGTTTTTAGAGTCTTTTAGAAGCTTCTAAAGTTGATTTACTCGCTGCTTTGGCTTTCGTTTAGGGTGATATTTCATTCCCCTAGTTGATCGCTTTTGCTTTCTTTAAGGCTTTGTTTTTCGGTTGCGCTTGCTAACCCATCCCTTCACTTTGGAGGTGCCTAACGTCAAAGTTGGGTAAACTTCTTGTCAACTCTCGTCCTACTTCTACTTTATTCAAATCAGAGCTTCTCATTCTCTTGTATCTAAGTCTTTGGCTCCTTTGCTTGTCCCGTTGCTCATTCACTCTCCCGGTTCGGAGTTGAGAGCTAGATCCGAGTGTCGGAATGTCCCTGTTGAAATCGAGAAAGTGGAATCCATGCCAAGAATTACATCTAAACCTGTGCAAACCATTGAAATGGATTGGTTGTCCCAACGACATGGGGCAAATCGATTGCGCCAGAGGCTCATCTCTCTGTCTAGCTCCTCCAATGAAAGGTGTTCGCCGCCAAGTCGCTAGATCCTCATCTCTTCGTGCTTGAAGCGAAGCCCGCTTAGATATTAGCAAAGTCCCAACAGTTTGTGACTTTGTTGATGTCTTTCCCGCAGATCTTCCGGAATGCCACCCGCTCGAGACCTCGAGTTTGTCATTGAGTTGGCTCCCGGTACCGCCCCTATCTCAAAGAGGCCTTATCGGATGCCACCGAACGAGTTGGTGGAGTTGAAGAAGCAGTTGAGTGAGCTGCAAGAGAAGGGTTTCATCCGCCCTAGCTCATCTCCTTGGGGTTGTCCAAAAATCTTCGTAAAGAAGAAGGACGACGCGTTAAAGATGTGTGTTGATTACCGCCCACTTAATGAAGTGACGGTAAAGAACAAGTATCTATTGCCCCGCATTGACAATCTCTTCGATCAATTGACTGGAGCTCGAGTTTTCTCCAAGATTGATTTGAGAGTGGGATATCATCAGGTTCAGATTCGCCCGAGGATATTCCCAAGACATCGCTCTCTACTCGCTACGGCTTGTACGAGTACAATCGTCATGTCATTTGGCTTAACCAATGCTCCCGCCTTTGTTCATGAATCTCATGAATTCGGTATTCATGGAGTATTTGGATAAGTTTGTCGTGGTCTTCATCGATGATATTCTTATCTACTCCAAGAACGATGAGGAACATGCCGAGCATCCGGCTTGTGTTAGGCAAGCTACGTGAGCACCAACAGACGCTGAAGTTCACAAGTCGCGATTCTCGTTGAAGGAAGTGGCTTTCTTAGGCCACGCTTCTTTCAAAGCAGAGGCGAGCCGCTAACCCTAGCAAGGTCAGCGATGTTCTTTCATGGAGTCACTGTCTCGGCCACCGATGTACGGAGTTTTCTCGCTTTAGCGGGATATTATCGCCGCTTATCGAGAACTTCTCCAAAATCGCTGGCCGATAACGGAGTTGCTCAAGAAGGACAAGAAGTTCGTGTGGTCCGCCGAGTGTGAGGGAAGTTTCCAAATACTCAAAAAGCGCTTGACCACCGCTCCCGCTCTTGTTCTTCCCGATATCCATCGGCTTCGATATCTTTTGCGATGCTTCTCGCCGAGGCCTCGGCTGCGCCCTTATGCAAGAAGGCAAGGTAGTGGCCTATGCATCAAGGCAATTGAGACCTCATGAGCTTAACTATCCTACCCATGATTTGGAGTTAGTCTCAGATTCATGCACTTAAGATCTGGCGACATTACCAAATCGGTAATCGCTAGAAGTGTATTCGATCACAAAAGCTTAAAATACTTGTTCACACACCGACCAACCTCGTGCAAAGGAGATGGTTGGAGTTGATCAAGGACTATGATATGGGTATTCACTACCATCCGGCAAGGCTAATGTCGTGCCGATGCGCTTAGTCGCAGCGCATTGCAATGCCTTGTTGTCCAGGAGCTTCACCGCTTTACGGAAGAGTTTCAGCGCCTCAACTTGAGTTTAGTTGAGCATGGTTCTCTCGCCGCCTTGGTTGTGCAACCAACCTTGGTGGATCGGATCAAGTCCGCCAGCGATGGATGATGGAGTGAGCCACATTAAGGCAAATGTCAAGAACGGAACAACCAAGTGCTTTTCTCGAGGATGAGCATGGTGTTGTGAGGTTCGCAACGCCTTGTGGTTCCAAAGGTCATGGAATTGCGGAATTTAATCCTCCGCTGAAGCCCATGATTCGCTTTTATCCATTCATCCCGGCCACAAAGATGTATCAAGATCTCCGCCAGAGATTTTGGTGGACCCGAATGAAGAGGAGATCGCGGTTCGTTGTCGAAAAGCGACGATGTCGTCGTGTCAAGGCCGAAAGATCGGCGTCCCAGCAGATCGCTTCACCTCTGCCAATTCTCGAGTGGAAGTGGATTCGATCGAATGGATTTCATCACGGTCTACCCACGCCCCGAAGAAATGATGCCATTTGGGTCGCCATCGATCGATTGACTAAAGTGGCTCATTTTCTTCCATCAAGACCAAGATTCGCACCGATCGCCTAGCCGAGCTCTATGTCTCTAGGATTGTGAGCTTACATGGCGCACCTAAGACGATCGCTTCGATCGTGGCTCCATCTTCACTTCCGCTTCGCATAGCCTGCAAAAGGCTATGGGAACCCGTCTTACTTTTAGCACGGTATTTCACCCCCAAACTGATGGTCAGACCGAGAGGGTCAACCAAGTTTTGGAAGACATGCTTCGTGCTTGTGTCCTTTCATATGGGAAGCATTGGGAGAAATACTTGCCATTCGCCGAGTTTTCTTATAACAACAGCTTTCAGGCCAGCCTCGGCATGGCACCATTTGAGGCCTTGTACGGGAGAAAGTGTAGAACCCCGTTGGACTGGTCAGAGACTGGTGAGAGACCTCTCTTTGGCCCGGACTCAATCAATGAGGCCGAGCGCCAAGTCCAAATTTTATTCGCGAGCTGCTATGCACAGCTCAATCCAGCAAAAGAGCTATGCGGATCGCCGTCGACGTGAGTTGCGTTTTGAGCCTAATGACTTTGTTTATCTCAAAGTCTCTCCTTTGAAGGGCCATCAACGCTTTCGCGTCAAGGGCAGTTGGCTCCTCGATATGTCGGTCCCTACCGCGTTATCGAGAAGAAGGAGCTGTTGCCTATAAGTTGGAGTTGCCAAGAGCACTTGAGGGGTACATGATGTTTTCCATGTGTCCCAGCCTTAAGAAATGCCTCCGTGTTCCAACCGAGGAAGCTCCGCTGGAAACTCTCGATGTCTAGGAAGATTTGACCTATCGCGAGCACCCTGCTCACAGACTCGATGAGTCTGAACGAAGGACAAGGAATAAGACCATCAAGTTCCTTAAAGTTCAAGGGTCGAACCATTCGGAGGATGAGGCTACTTGGGAAAGAGAAGATCGTCTGCGTGCGGACTACCCATCTTTCTTTACCGAGTGAGCCAAATCTCGGGACGAGATTTGTGTAAGGGGGGGAGATTTTGTAACATCCCAAATGTATAATTAGGGTTATTCAAGTATAATTATATGTGTAGAAATTAAAACTTTTTCTCACATCTTGAAAACCCCTAATCTCTTATGTAATTCTTGTCCAAGAGTCGTGTAATCCAAGGACCAAAACTCAAACTCATTTTCCAGTTGTCTAAATCTTGTGCCAAACCTTTGGAATATATTTTCCTTGGTCCCAAAACTGATGTGGGACCCCTCTGAAAAATATCACAAGTTGTAAAACTAGTTTGATAAATTTTGGAGGTAAAACAATCCTTTAAACAACCTTAACGAATTTCCTGAGAAAATGCATTGCATAATAACCTCTGGAAATTTTATGCAAGGTTAATCTCATTGTCAGCAAGCTCCAGTTAAAATTTCATCAAATTTGGAGTTCAATTGCTATCTCAAATAATTCTGCTAAGTTTCAGCCGTTAAAAACTAAATTTAAAAGCCTACACTGTTCCTTGGCTAGCCACTTGGCAAAACCGGTCCGCCCAACCGTGTTCCGCACCCCAGCAGACCTCTTTCTCCATTTGAGCAGGTCGCACCGCTGGATTTACATCCAACCGCCACGACCTCCTCCGCGTCAACACCGCAAAGACCTCCTCATTTCACCAGTCATAACCGTTGGATCAAAGATCCACGGCCATGACCTCCCCGTGTTAAACCGCAAAGACCTCCTTCGATATCTATCACCTTGTCTAGGTCATAGCCCTTGGATTTACATCCAACCGCCTCGACCTCCCTCACCGTTAAGCTAAGCAAACTTCCCACCTACATGAGGTCACAGACCATTGATCAAAAATCCATGGTCGCGACCTCCTCCTCTTAAGCTAACTATCGACCTCCCTTTGCACTCATCGAGGTCGAGCTGCTGGATCGATCCAACAACCCACGACCTCCCTCAAAATATCCAACAAGACAAGACCTCCCCTATCTCATGTTGTGCACCGCTGATTAAAATCCACTGGCCACGACCTCCTCCCGGTCTCATGCGACGATCTCCCACAAGACGTGAGGTCGCGTTCTTAGATCTAAATCCAAAGGCCATGATCTCCCGTGTGTTGTGCAAGCTCAAGACCTCCTTTGCGCCGCGTCGAGGCTCAGACCTCCCTGCTTTTGATCCCCACCGTTGATCAAAATCCAAAGGTCTTGACCTCCTCGCACTTCACGCAAAGCCTCGACCTCCTTTTGGTTGTGTGCCCTTGATTTTAATCCAAAGGCCATGACCTCCCCTCATGTCTTATGTTCACAGGCAGTTAAGACCTCACAGAGGTCCGCGACTGCTGATGGAGATCCAACGCTTTGGACCTCCCGTCCTATTTCCCCACGCGGCGCTTACACATTAAGGAAATCGGAGGGCCACGACCTCCCCATCCTTGATCGTGTGGCTGGGACCTCCTCCCACCATTTAGGCGTAACGGTTCAAAAACCACATCGGAGGGCCAGACCTCCCGTGGGCTTATCCAATGGTCAAAATGACCTCCCTGTTTTTCTCCTTCCTTTGGTCACGCATGCGTGTTTAAAGCAAAGGAGTTAATGCCCACCGTCCCATCGTGTACTTATAACAACTCTTTGTCGACCAAGATTAAATGCAGTCACCTTCCGCCTCTCTCAGTCAAGACAGACCGCCATCGTGTCAACTTTACATCTTGTCCAATGCCCTAGACCGTGCTATGGGCCAAGCTCACCATGAGCTTAGCCAAGGGTCCATGACCTCCTGTGCCTCGAGTATAAAGCCTCCCCATCGTCTTGCTGGCTTCCTTTGCACACCATCGCTCCTTGGCTTACACCCCAGTTGTTGTGAGCTCTAAACCACCAAAGCTTCCTTGGCCGCCATTGTTGGAGCTTGAAGCCCCTCGGTGGGCAAGGGTCATTGGAGATTTCTTCTCCTCTCCTTGCTTCCATTTGTGCCTTCCCTTTGGGACCAAGACCTAACTTGTTTTGGTTTGGGCATTTACAGAGGTGGACAAAGGGGATCTTGGAGCCGAGTCAGAGCCGTGGAGCAACCTCATCTTCCTCGGCCCGGTCTTCACCTTCCTCCACTTCCCAAAGACCTTAGGACCTCCTGTACCTCCCGTTAGTCCCTTAGTCTGCTGGCACCCGCATGTATGCATGTTATGGAGCTTATATTTGGGCGACGCTTGAATGTCGCGCTGAGCTTCCTTTTATGCTGGTTTTGGCCGTCTTGGCCTTCATTTTGCCCTCTCGGCTCACCGGCGCTCAAGGCCGCTGTCGCTGTTGAGAGGAGGTCCGTTAGTGCGCATGGTTATTATGACCCAACGGTATTATTGATGTCGCCATGAGGTCTACATCGCCATGCGAGAACCAAATCCTTGAGCTCGGTTTTTGTCGGACACGGCAGCACCGTTGTCGTTCTTAGGACAGGATTCGCCGTGTTTAAGGCGGTCATCAAATGCTCAATCTTGCAATCATTGGATGTGTCGTGAGGTCCTTAAATCCGCCATTTATTGTGCGCAATTAAGGCCTCCGCGACGGACCTCCTCGTTGTCCCGCCAAGCATTTTTTTCCATGTCCGAGCGCGGTCGTGAGCTCGGGACGCCCATGGCCTCCTCCGAGGAGATCTCGAGCGCCCAAGATCTCCCTTGCGCGATCGTGGCCGCCTGCACCTCCTCGAGATCTGTGGACGTTAGGACCTCCCTTAGGACCTCCCTAGGTTATCTCACCGCTCTGACCTCCCCGGTAGATCTTGACCGCCAAGGTCCTCCTGACGATCTGAACCATCGAGGACCTCCTTGAACATCTCGACCGTCCCAGACCTCCCTGTGAGGTCTTGACGATGTAGATCTTCCTTGGGGAGATCTTGATAGTTTAGATCTTCCTTGGAAGATCTCACCATTGAGGACCCCCCTTTAGATCTGGTCCGTCTCTGACCTCCCTCATCGCTAGGTCCGCTGATTCTCCATCTACGGCCACGACCTCCCTCACCTCACGCATGTGCGTTGCTAGGAGGTCCAGACCTCTGACCTCGCGAGCTGCAGGTGTGCATTACCTCTGGGAGGTCTCGAGCCGCTAGATCTATGATCTGTGGCTCACGCCCTCCCATGCCTTTGTGATTTTTAGAAATTCCAAAGAACTCTTAATTATAAACTGAAATAAGGTATAAACTTTAGAATCACATATCTTTGTCGTTTCAAATCCAACTGAGGTCATTCAAATTGTGTTAGCTCTGACTTGAACTTGACTTTAATCCAAAAATGATTGTAAGTTGAGTTCAGCTCCAGAGCACAGTTTGCCCTTAGATTTTAAAAACCAACTTTAAATATACACTTAAATCAATGCTTAACTTGTAAAATACATAACTAATGCTCTTTAGATTATTTTTGAGTGAGACCAACTTGGCTGGTTTCCTCCATTAATGGTCTTACTATGAACATTAGTTTTGAGCATGTTGCTGTTGTAGAAATGAGGACTTGTGCATTATAATTTTGTTCAAGTTCTTGTTTTTGAAAATTTGTAGAGAGTCCAATATAGCTCCAAATGAGATGAACTCAATGATGTTATTCATCTCATGAGGTGCTGGTTTTACAGTAAAAATTTCAGCTTCACTACTGTTCTAGAAATTGTTGCCTCATAATTAAATTAGTGAATAGTGCAGTTTGGTATTTTAGGGGCTGAGTAGAATTGTTTTGCTCATAACTTTTGCATTGAGAACCCAAATCAATTGGTTCTTGTTGCAAAATTCCCTAAAAATCACCCTCTTGCTTCTGTAGAAAATTCAGCGAATTTGGAGTTCGTTTGTTGTGCTGTCTTTGTTGTGTTTCGTCGTTCTTATCGGTTCTTTCTCGCTTCCGTTAGGGTTTCGACATTTGTGGCGATCCCGAGAGTGACCCTCTGCCACCACTTGGCCAGCAACATCAAGGCAAGCAGTTTGATCATTTCCATGATTGTCCCATTACTTTAAAGCTTAATATATTGTTTTACTTCTATGTATGCATGCTACTTTGTGTTAAATGTCGCTAGCAATCCTATAGTTGCATAATCTGAGGAATTGTTTATCCTCTACTACCATGAGCCTAGGTTATTTGCTGTGGTTTGAGCTCGTTGGATGAGCTCTTATCACTTAGTAGTTTCGATTTAAATTGCTTAGACATGCTTAGTTATCGGTAGAATGGGCGATCATCGACTTAGTCGATGGTCTTGATCACTCAAAACTGATTATTACTCCTATATGTCCAGCACTTATGCTTTGATTTAATTTGTAAAATCAAAAACTGAAAATAAAAGATTGATTTAGACTTGGGCATATTGGATGGATGGTGTGGTTTTGGATGTGGTGGTATGCCCGAGTCAACAAGGACCTAATTCTTGCGCCATTGATCCAAGCAATTTTTGTATAACCACACGAGGGGCATATGGAACCCTCTTGACTAAGTACTTTGGGCGGTGTTAATTGGGGTCGCCGGTTGGTGTGTTTTAAAGATAAAATGTGTGTGTGATGTGGGAGGAGCATTAGCTTCCGGAAGGTTGTGTGATGTCTCCTTCTCCCGTGGGTTGTGCGACTCAGAATTAGCATTGTCCATTGGAAATGTCTCGTAGGACTTAGCCATGCCGGCATACCAAAGGTAGTGTGCCTAATGGAAAGGCGGTCTGACGTGTGGGTACAGTGGTACACCCCTGCAGGGATAAAACTATTCGAATAGCCTCGTCCTAGGTTATGGACACGCTTGGTTATTTCCCGTAAGAATTAGACTTCAACCTTTAATTAAAACTTGACATGGTTGGTATGAACGGGGAGTTCATGCTATTGTTGTGGTGACTATTGGGTTAGTCACTTCCAGGTTGATCTTGTTGTTGTTACTATGTTATTTCTCGTTGTTACTTCAACCTTTAAAAATGCTTTGCCAAATTGCCTTCAATCTATTATGTTATTGCAAATAAATGTTGCTTTATGCTAAAATGAGTCCAAAGCCTCATCCACTTAAATAAAGCTTGCATGTAGCTATTTATAGTTCTGTTATCTCACACGTAAGTCTTGCGGAGTACTTTATGTACTCATCTGCCCGTGGTTGTGGCAATTTTTGTGGCTTTTGTTGCAGAGGAAGAAGGAGAGCTCCAAGAGCCTCTCTTTTGCGCTACGTGTTGCAGTTTCTTCGACGACTAGCTTGGCGGTCCGGTCAGATGCCTAGGGGTTAAGGCACACTGATTGGCTTTGTGTTATAGCCATCTTTATGGCACTTTTGCTTCCGCTGTTGTCTCTTTAGAACTGTTGTTATTTGGCCTAAGGGCCCCTCTTTTGTAATAACCTATCCTTATTTATTTTAACTTTTAGTTTGTTGCTTATGTACTATGTGTTGTATGGAATTGATACATTCTTTTGTTGTGAGGTATGTATACTGCATTCTGGGAAGTATACATCTCTCGAGACCGGGTTTATTTGGTTGATAATACTAGGGTCAATTGGATGACTAAGTATTATGAGCCTAATAAACGTCGGGTGCTCACAGCATCGCCGTCCGTCGCACGCGTGCCACATGTGCTTCTGGAATAGTGAACTTCTCTGAAAGTTCTGTCCACAACGCGCCTTTCGCTTCTTTCGTCAGGTCCTTCCACCTTGGTGTGGTGATGAGGACCCGTTCTACCAGCTGGTGTAGGAGTAGAGGAGGTGTTACGCGCAATCTGTTCCAATATGCGCGTCTGATCTATGCGGTTGCGCTCAATTTGCATGAGCACATCCGCCATGGTGGGGGGTGGTGGAAGCTCCTCTTCCTGACGACCACCTTGCGGACCATGGGATCCGGAAGGGTCAGTCTGCTCCCCCTGAGTATGGAGAACAGGAGTGGAGAACCTCTCCTCTTGTTGTGTTCGCGATCAAGTGGTTGGTCCTGTCATCCTGTTGCCATATAATGGTTAACAACATAACAAGGATACCCTCAGGCTAACACATACAAGATTCTGAGATAGAAAAGAAATAATTACTAAATCTAATTGTGCATCATGCCATGACATGCAGCCAATTAACATCAAAACAACAACACACAGTACAGTCAAAAAGTGCAGCCTCCAATACCTTGTAATAGGTCGGCCACACCCATTAGCATAATCCAACAGAACCGAATGCACAACAGTTGGCCTCCCCTTTATTAACAACCAATTAACACCAAAATAACACCAGAACCAAAGACAGCAAAAGGGGCGGCCCTACTTTATTAACACCTTAAGTCCAAATACACAAGTCGGCCACTCATCTACGGAGAAAAGACAAGGTAGGTAAGAAACTGATCTTGAAAAATCAATAGAAAGATGGATAAGAATTGATACTAAAAGAAGATAAGGAATAAAAGATAGCAGACTTAGATCTTTAGAAATTAATTTAAGTTAAAATAATGTCACACAGACTCACTAAAGGTAACAACCATGCTAATTCTATCCTACAGGCAAATGTATGCTCTGATACCAACGCTGTGAGACCCTCAAATATTGAATGTGTCAATTAAAATTATATCGTAGCATAATTCTTAATTAAGGAACAAAGATGTAATGCCCATAATAAAAATCATACTAGAAGTATAATCATAATAAGTAACAAACCAACATTTAGGCTTCCGGATATATGCCATGCAATAGTTCCCAGGATTAGTGACTATTGCGCATATATCCTTAATCAACATTGCATCAATCACATACAAGTCACACATTCACATAATTATACATTAATAATTACATCATAATTCGGTTGCTACAGTGTCAGGTCTGCTACAGTACCCGAATTAGCAACAGGAACAGATGACCTTGGGTCATTAACAAAAAGAACGACAACGGAAACAAAAACATAAAAGCAAAACCACCAATGGCCCCATCATCCCGCAGGCTATTGCGTGGAGACTAGAATTAGCACTACTCGTTAGCGTCACCCAGATCGGCGCTAACAGGCATTTCATACAAGTATCCATCCTCACCTGCAACAAGAGGTCATAAAACCCTGAGTACGAAAGGTACTCAGCAAGTCTTACACAAACTAATAAAAGAAAGTGTTTGTTAGAACCTATACAAAGGAATAGAAAGTTGTATATGCATAAGGTTGACAACAGAAGGTTTAAATGGTTCCATTTTGCATAAAGCGATACATCTTAACCTACAGTTGCTATGTTTTGATAAAGCAATTTTGATAAATTGATTTGGACTAAAACAGGAGTAAATGTAATTATAAGCATAAACAAGAATAAGAGTACATAACAACTCACAATTAAATGTGCATGACAACCATCATGCCAAATAATTCCCAAACCAAACTTAGAGCCAAATCTATACAGTGACATCAATTCAAGTATCGTCTCAAATCGTGGACACGGCTATTCAATAGTTTTAACCTCATAGGGTGTACATCTTTACCCACATGACTTAGTTAGCCCGTAAGCCTCCTAATAATAACACACCGCTTTTGGTGTGTCGGCCGTAAACTAAGATTTGGTATTTTTCAACAAGTTGACATTATTGAGTTGGATGACCCATGTGAGACCGATCCCGCTTAAATAACGATCGATAGCATATATTCAACCGAGGCTCACATGTTGTACCGAATGCCGACCTACTAATTAAATGCAAACTCGTGTTAGCCACACATATTACACATGAGTCGGGCCCTCAAGGAACGTACATGCGATGTAACACATCTACGCCTTACCCTTCTAAGAACATCCGATATCAATATAAGCTCCACATGGCATATGACACGTCCAAGACTTAAGCATCTATGCCATATGAAATCAATACACATGTCCTTACTCAATAGTATCCAACTCAACAACATTAACCCTTTACTTAACCAAACAATACCCATACATCAAGCGTGTGGAAGCACGCTGGGACTTGAATTAAATTGTCGAGTTCAGTCCTTAATCAATCCGCATAAGACATCCACATTTCCCAAATCTCGCACAAAGGCACCATCACTAGCATCCACTTGTCCAGATTTGAATTAATTGATAACAGGATTTAGAAGCATTTCCAAATCAAATAAACTGAACAAGGATCAAAGACAAATACAAATTATTTGTTGTTCCTGTGTTTGACAAGTTGCTTGTCAAACTCTACCGCTTCTATGGATCTGCATGGCTACAAAAGTTAAAACTAAATATTATAACATCACGCATACCTTAGGTTGAGTGTATGATTAAATTAAAGATAAGCCACAAGTTCAGGGTATAACTATCTAGGAACAGAGCACAAATAAATTTTTTAAAGTTGCATGCACAAGGTCACCAGATTTTGTAAATCTACAGCTCAAAAGATTAGGCTCAACATGGTGCAGAGAGGAAGCTTGCCTTGATAGTAGTAAATAACTTCTTGCTCAGGTTCTTGGGACTCAATAAAAGGTTCAACAAACTCAGAAGAACTAGTATCTAAAAGAGCATAAAAGAAATTCCAATGAACAAAGGAAAAACAGAGAATAAAATGCATAAAAGAATGCATGATCAAAATGGTAATGCATGAGTAGCAATATGCTTAAGCTATATTTAATTTATCAAAGATAATAACCTATAGGTACTATCTAATACTACTTACTACCCAGCTCTCATATTTAAACTATAGCTACAGTATCAGGTTTTTGAAACTGGAACAGGACAATTGTAATTAATTTAATTATCTATCTTAACTTCCTACAATTGAGATACTGCACGTTGGTTAAGCGTATAAAAGCTAGTGCTGTAACCTACTGGGCATTTAATATCTATAAAGAGCAGTTTTAAGGATTTGACTTCTTGCTATAATTGTTGTCGGTTTGGACAACAATAAATAGTAAGGGAACCTTACCATTTTGGGCAGCGTGGAACTATACACCCATTTATTATCTATCATTAGTAATGTAAGATGTTGGACTGAATTAGTTGGTGTTGTCGGTTTGGACCAATAACCCAAAACAGTAAAGCATCAGTTATCATTTTCGGCTAGCTAGTGAAGTTACACAAGACTAGAGCTTCCAAGTGGATTTAAAACTAACTGAGAGTCATAAATACCACAACTGATAGATGCTGAACCTAACCGGTCAGACTAAAGAAAGAAATAGAGACTTTTGCTATTTGTCGGTTTAGACTAAAACAGCAAAAGAGTTTTGCCCAGATTTCGGCTACTTTGGAGTAAGAACTAACTAGAAAGCCACTAATACTACAACACATTCATGTGAACCTTAATTGTCCAGTTACCTAAAGAAAGAGGAAAAAGAGGCTATTTTGTCGGTTAACCCGACAAAACCATAGGAGAAGGGGTTTGCATTAATAAATACTCTAGTGCTCATAATAAGCAAAAGGAGGCCTAAAGATACTAGGGTTTACTTATGACCTGATAGACTAGTATCTTGACAAGAGAAACTCTATTTCTTGAAAACGATATGAAAGACCGATTCTATTTGGGCGGTTGCGATGCGGTGGCTAAAACAAGTTGAAGCGGTATCGTGAAATGTGGACCACACGATCTCCAGCGAATGGCCACGATCTAGGGTCCTGTAGCGGTCCGAACCTCCCAACTAACAGGAACCGTTCGATTACGCATTAACGGCCGCGATTCATTGGGCACGGAAGTGGTCCGACGCCCAATCCACTGTGAGCCGCGATCGCGATCCAAAGGTCCCGGATCGATTATGCCAGAAGGATCTTCGCCCCAAGGGAAAATCGCCGTTGGATCTAAAACCAGCGGCCGAGATCAAAGGGGTGTGCGGGTGGTCCGAAGGTCACAACTAATAGGAGCCCTCCGATTTAGATTTGATGGTTGATATTGGATAGGGGACTGTAGCGGTCCGAACGGCCCAATGGATCAGGACGGTCCATTGCAGATCCAACGGTGGCCGGAAGTGAGGAGGGTTTCAGAGATAGAGAAAGGATGCGATGCCGTCGAATTGAGATCCAATGGTGGAATTCGCTGTGTGTGTGTGAGGTGGTCCGAACAGGTCGCGAATCACAACCGCTGGCTAAGAGATCAACGGCTCACAGCACTAGAGGATAGAGGGTGCGCTACAGAACGTGACTGCGCCAAGACTAGTTTGGACTTGACTCGACGGGGCCGAGTCGCTACAGTGTCTGGTCCGAGTTTAGACCGAGACCTTTGACCAGATCAGTTTAAATTGTTAAAAGGTTTGACCGGGCTCTAAAATATAGCAAATAAATTTGTAAAATCTTAAAATTTTGCAGAATGGCTAATGGGATGATATATTCCCCAAATAAATTTCTAAAATCACAGTTTCTTCTTTATAAATACATAAATAATTCATTTAGACCAACTAAGGATTTAATTAAAGACAATATTTTTCTAAAATCAAAATAATTTTTAAAAATTCAACCAAAATTATTTTTGGCCATAATACTTCATCCGATTTTCAATTAAAATATATCCCACCATAATACCAACATTAGATGGTATTTCCTTTGAAATTCGATCAAGTTGGAGTTTGCAAAAGAAATTTAGGAAAAAGGTTTGTAACATGTTGCCTAGTTTGCCAAAATGAACAAAGAATGACATGAACAATACTTTATTATCAGATATTAGGCCGAGGTCATATAAACCTACCTTTCCTTAAGAAAATCTCGTCCCGAGATTTCTTATAATTTAGAAGTTGGACAAAGATGAAGTTGAATTGATATTCTTTAGAAACATAACATCAGTTGTTTTTATTTCTTTCAAAGATAGAAAAGAAATTTCACATAACAACATAGTGCTGTTATTACAACTTATGTTACATTGTTTTGTTTAACCTTGCCTTTCTTGATTCAAAGACAAGTATTAAATAGCAAAGGTGGGGTGCTCAATCTTCATCGATCTTCAAGCCCCATGTGGCTTCATCCTCCTAATGATTAGCCCACTGAATTTTTAAGAACTTGACAAAGGCGATTTCTTGTCCTACATTCCATTTCGCCGAGGATACGACCGGTTGTTCTTGATATGAAAGATCCGTTGCGATCAAGATTTTCATAAGCGAGAGCCTCGGTAGAAACACGGAGGCACTTCTTCAATTGAGAAACATGAAAGGTATTATGGATCGCCGATAAAGTGTCGAAGTTCCAATTGATATGCCACACCTCGCTTTTGCAATGATTCGAAAGGTCCGATATAACGAGGTGCTAGCTTTCCTTTCACTTGAAAGCGATGAGTACCTTTCATCGGCGACACTTTAAGATAGACAAAGTCATCTATCTCAAAACTTAGCTCACGACGCCGATGATCGGCATAGCTCTTCCGACGAGATCAAGCAGCTTCAAACGGTCTCGAATCGCATTTAACTTGCTCTTCACTTCCAAAACCAAGTCTCGCCAAAGAATGGTCTTTCACCGATTCTCGACTAATTTAATGGAGTCTCATAAGCTCTCCCATACAAGGCTTCAAAAGGTGACATTTGAATACTTGCTTGGTAGTCATTGTTGTAGGAAAATTCCACATACGGCAAAGATTTCTCCCAATTCTTGCCATATGCTAAAACACGTGCTCTCAAAAGATCTTCCATTATTTGATTCACCCTTTCGCTTTGACCATCGGTCCGAGGATGATAAGCAAGGTCAAGGATAGTTCGGTTCCCATTGCTTGATGAAGACAATTCCAAAATGGGAAGTGAATTGAGATCCACTATTCAAACAATGACTTTAGGAACACCATGGAGACAAACAATCTTGGCAATATAGAGTTCTCGCCAATTGCTTGCCATTAAAAGTGGTTCGACAGGATGAAATGAGCCACTTTTGTTAGACGATCAATTATCACCCAAATGGCATCAAACCCATTCTCGAGACTTGGGAAGTCCGAACAAAATCCATACCGACTTCTTCCCATTTCCATTGTGGAATAGGTAAAGGTCAAGGGTACCAAAGAGGTTTCAAGTGCTCGGCTTTAACCCTTTGGCAAATATCACATTCAAAGAACATATCGAGCAATTTGCCTTTTCATCTTGTTCCACCAAAATGTTTTTTTAAATCTCGTACATCTTAGTACTTCCGTGATGTAATGAAAACTTGGAATTATGAGCCTCTTTAAGAATTAGCTCTCTCACCGTGGATCCGAGGGTACAACTGACGATTGCGATATCGAATGGTACCACGAGCATCTTCGTAAAATTCATTGGCTTTACTCGCCTTCATATTTTCCTTGATCTCTGCTACCTCAAGACGCCTTTCGGGCCTCCGAATTTGATCTTCGAGTGTTGACTTTACTTCTAAGGCAAAGAAGAAATCCATCTTTGACCATTTCGAGACTTAAGCTGAAAATCAAGACATAAGCTCTTAGTCAAAGGAATTGTTGATAAGCAATTACATTGTGACTTTCTACTTAGAGCATCACCACAACATTGGCTTTGCCAGATGGTAGTGAATACCCATATCGTAGTCCTTGATCAATTCAAGCCATCTTCTTTGCCTCATATTCGATCAACTTGAGTGAATATGTATTTCGTGCTCTTATGATCAAGATAGATTTCGCAACGATTGCCAAGAAGGTAATGTCGCCAAATCTTTAATGCATGGACTATCACGCCAATTCCAAATCATGGGTGGGATAATTCACCTCATGAGGTCAAGAATCGCTCGATGCATATGCCACAACTCGCCCTCTTGCATAAGCACACAACCAAGTCCATGGCGAGATGCATCACAATAGATATCAAAATTTTATGGATATCCGGAAGAGTGAGAACAGAGCTTCAACAGAGCTTTCAAAAGTCAAAACTGCTTTCACATTCTAATCGACCAAAAGAATTTGTTATCTTTCTTCAAAAGTCGAGTCGAGGTCCGGAAATCTTGCAAAAGTTTTCGATGAACCTACGGTAATATCCCGCAAGTCCAAGGAAACTTCAATTTCGTGAACATTCTTGGGTCGCTTCCGCCTAGTACATCTTGTACTTTGTCAGTCAACAAGAATACCCCTTCGGATAATACATGACCCGTAAATGCAACTTGCTTGAGCCGTAGCACACTTGCTAAATTTGGCATATAACTCGATGCTTGCGAAGTGTATCCAAAGACAAGTCTCAAATGATGCTCATGCTCTTCGTCCGACTTGGAGTAGATAAGAATGTCGCCAATGAACACAACAACAAACTTATCCAAGAAATCCATGAATACCGAATTCATTAGATTCATGAAATAAGCAGAGCATTTGTTAGACCAAAGGACATAACAAGATACTCAGATAATCCATAACGAGTAGAGAATGCTGTTTTAGGAATATCCTCCGCTCTAACCTTGATCCGATGATAGCCCTAACGCAAATCAATCTTAGAAAAGACACGGCTCCAATAACCGGGTCAAACAGATCATCAATTCGGGCAAAGGATACTTATTTTTGATAGTAACCTCATTTAACGGACGGTAATCTACACACATCCGTAAAGTCTGATCTTTCTTTTTGACAAAGATGGCCGGGCATCCCCAGGGTGAGGAACTCGGTCGAATGAATCCTTTGTCAAGCAATTCTCCAAGTCGCTTTTTAATTCAAACAACTCATTAGATGGCATTCGATAAGGTCTTCTAGATATAGGAGCAAGACAGAACTAGTTCAATCACGAACTCTACTTCCCGATCCGTGGCATACCGGGAAGTTCTTCAGGAAAGACGTCCGGATAATCACATACTATTGGTACTGACTCCAAAGTAGGGGTGGTATCAGTTTTCAATGCACCGAGGTGAGAATGAACTGTTCTAGACTGAAAAATGACTAAAAGGCCATTTTTATTAGTGAGGATATAGTTCACGGGCACAATTAATCGTCAAATTCTTGGACAACCACTCCATACCCAGAATGACATCTATCCCTTTAGAGTTTATCACAATCAAGTCTGCCCAAAAATCTACTCCTTCAATATTAATATTGACATTAAGGCAGATTTGATCAGTCATAAATATTGACCCAGGCGAGTGAATAATATGAGGTGGATGAAGCAGATGCATATCTAACTGATGTTGAGTAGCAAACTGCCTACTAATAAAAGAATGGGATGCTCCAGAGTCAAATAGAACAATAGCTGAACTGAAATTAACTAGGAGCATACCAAGGATAACCTCAGTGCCTTGGCCGCTTTTTCAAGAGCCATTGATTCACACACCATGACAGAACAGATCAAAGCTTAACAACCGCTTTTGGGGAAGGTGCAGACGCACAAGAGTGGAGATGGTCAACAGTGGTAACCCTTTGCCTTAGCAAAGCATTGATTCGCAAAATGTCCCATGCATCACAATGGTAACATATCACACCCGCCGACATTGATAGCGAGAGGTGGCCTATGTCCACTAGGTCGGACTGCCCAAAGGTGGCGGGGCTAAAAGCAAACACCGGCCCTAGGTGGAATCGAGCCGGCGCCGAAAGATCGAGGCTACCACGCATTTAGGTCTCGATCGAACGCCACTATATGTAAATTGGGTGGCCTTCTGCCGCTTCCGTGAATCTTCCAATGCCTTGCTCTTGGTTTCAGCAATTATGGCTTTGTCCACCAAATGCTGAAAATTTCTGAAGTCTTGTATTGCCAAAGCTAACCGCAATTCTTCGACAAATTCCATTCATGAACGGTTTCGACGACGAGTGTTCGTCAAACATCGCTGTATGCGCATCGAGCAAGAAAATTGAACTCATGAAGGTACTCGGTCATCGATTTTCGCCCTTGCTTGAGAGCGAGAAATTCTCGCCGCTGAGCATCATTACTCCTCAGAATATGGGCCTCGCGAAAAGCCTCCATGAACTCAAGCCGTGGGAGTATGACCGTGGGTTGATAGCCGATAATTATCCCACCAATTACTAGCTGGTCCAACACCGGTAGCTAGCATATAGGACCTTCTCCTTTCGTAACATTGGGCAATGGTCACTTTTTTCAATTTCTGCCGCCCCTCTCCTTCCATTGATCCTCGAGCCGGAGAACATCGGCGGGTTAGTTCACCGAAAATCAGCGAGACTTCCTGACCATGTGAACTCCGCCTACCACCGTGTAGGAGTAGAGGAGGTGTTACGCGCAACTGCTCCAATATGCGCTGTCGATCCATGCGGTTGCGCCAATTTGCATGAGCACGCCCGCCATGGTGGGGGTGGTGGAAGCTCTTCCCGACGACCACCTTGCGGACCATGGGATCCGGAGGGTCACTGCTCCCCGAGTATGGAGAACAGAGGAGAACCTCTCTCTTGTTGTGTTCGCGATCGAGTGGTTGGTCCTGCCATCCTGCTATATAATGGTTAACAACATAACAAGGATACCCTCGGGCAATACATACAAGATTCTCGAGATAGAAAAGAAATAATTACTAAATCTAATTGTGCATCATGCCATGACATGCGACCAATTAACATCAAAACAACAACACACAAGATAATAAAAAGTGCACCTCCAATACCTTGTAATAGGTCGGCCACACCCATTAGCATAATCCAACAGAACCGAATGCACAACAGTTGGCCTCCCCTTTATTAACAACCAATTAACACCAAAATAACACCAGAACCAAATACAGCAAAAGGGGCGGCCCTACTTTATTAACACCTTAAGTCCAAATACACAAGTCGGCCACTCATCTACAGAGAAAAGACAAGGTAGGTAAGAAACTGATCTTGAAAAATCAATAGAAAGATGGATAAGAATTGATACTAAAAGAAGATAAGGAATAAAAGATAGCAGACTTAGATCTTTAGAAATTAATTTAAGTTAAAATAATGTCACAGAGACTCACTAAAGGTAACAACCATGCTAATTCTATCCTACAGTAAACGTATGCTCGATAACAACGCCAGGAGACCCTCAAATATTGAATGTGTCAATTAAAATTATATCGGTAGCATAATTCTTAATTAAGGAACAAAGTAATGCCCTTAATAAAAATCATACTAGAAGTATAATCATAATAAGTAACAAACCAACATTTAGGCTCCTTGATATATGCCATGCAATAGTTCCTGTGATTAGTGACTATTAAGCATATATCCTTAATCAACATTGCATCAATCACATACAAGTCACACATTCACATAATTATACATTAATAATTACATCATAATTCGGTTGCTACAGTGTCAGGTCTGCTACAGTACCCGAATTAGCAACAGAACAGATGACCTTGGGTCATTAACAAAAAGAACGACAACGAAACAAAAACATAAAAGCAAAACCACCAATGGCCCCATCATCCTCAAGAGCTATTGCGTGGAGACTAGAATTAGCACTACTCGTTAGCGCCACCCAGATCGGGCGCTAACGGGCATTTCATACAAGTATCCATCCTCACCGCAACAAGAGGTTTATAAAACCCCGAGTACGAAAGGTACTCAAAGAAGTCTTACACAAACTAATAAAAGAAAGTGTTTGTTAGAACCTATACAAAGGAATAGAAAGTTGTATATGCATAAGGTTGACAATGTAAGGTTTAAATGGTTCCATTTTGCATAAAGCGATACATCTTAACCTACAGTTGCTATGTTTTGATAAAGCAATTTTGATAAATTGATTTGGACTAAAACAGTGAGTAAATGTAATTATAAGCATAAACAGTAACAAGAGTACATAACAACTCACAATTAAATGTGCATGACAACCATCATGCCGAAATAATTCCCAAACCAAACTTAGAGCCAAATCTATACAGGTGACATCAATTCAAGTATCGTCCGTAACCGTGGACACGGCTATTCGAATAGTTTTAACCCTGCAGGGGTGTACATCTTTACCCACATGACTTAGTTAGCCCGTAAGCCTCCGGAATAATAACACACTGCCTTTGGTGTGTCGGCCGTAAACTAAGATTTGGTATTTTTCAACAAGTTGACATTATTGAGTTGATGACCCATGTGAGACCGATCCCGCTTAAATAACGATCGATAGCATATATTCAACCGAGGCTCACATGTTGTACCGGAATGCCGACCCACCAATTAAATGCAAACTCGTGTTAGCCACACATATTACAATCGCTAGCTGGGCCTCAAGGAACGTATATGCGATGTAACACATCTACGCCTTACCCTTCTAAGAACATCCGATATCAATATAAGCTCCACATGGCATATGACACGCCCAAGACTTAAGCATCTATGCCATATGAAATCAATACACATGTCCTTACTCAATAGTATCCAACTCAATAACATTAACCCTTTACTTAACCAAACAATACCTATACATCGCGTGTGGAAGTACGCTGGGACTTGAATTAAATTGTCGAGTTCACCCTTAATCAATCCGCATAAGACATCCACATTTCCCAAATCTCGCACAAAGGCACCATCACTAGCATCCACTTGTCCAGATTTGAATTAATTGATAACAGGATTTAGAAGCATTTCCAAATCAAATAAACTGAACAAGGATCAAAGACAAATACAAATTAGTTGTTGTTCCTGTGTTTGACAAGTTGCTTGTCAAACTCTACCGCTCTATGGACTGCATGGCTACAAAAGTTAAAACTAAATATTATAACATCACGCATCACCTTAGGTTGAGTGTATGATTAAATTAAAGATAAGCCACAAGTTCAGGTATAACTAACTAGGAACATAGCACAAATAAATTTTATAAAGTTGCATGCACAAAGGTCACCAGATTTTGTAAATCTACGCTCAAAAGATTAGGCTCAACATGGTGCGAGAGGAAGCTTGCCTTGATAGTAGTAAATAACCTCTTGCTCAGGTTCTTGGGACTCAATAAAAGGTTCAACAAACTCGTAAGAACCAAGATTCAAAAGAGCATAAAAGAAATTCCAATGAACAAAGGAAAAAGAGAATAAAATGCATAAAAGAATGCATGATCAAAATGGTAATGCATGAGTAGCAATATGCTTAAGCTATATTTAATTTATCAAAGATAATAACCTATAGGTACTATCTAATACTACTTACTACCCAAATCTCATATTTAAACTATAGCTACAAGACGTTTTTTGAAATCGAACTGACAATTGTAATTAATTTAATTATCTATCTTAACTTCCTACAATTGAGATATCGCACGTTGGTTAAGCGTATAAAAGCTAGTGTCAGAACTCATCGGGCATTTAATATCTATAAAGAGCGCTTTTAAGGATTTGACTTCTTGCTATAATTGTTGTCGGTTTGGACAACAATAAATAGTAAGGAACCTTACCATTTTGGGCAGCGGGAACTATACACCCATTTATTATCTATCATTAGTAATGTAAGATGTTGGACCTAATTAGTTGGTGTTGTCGGCTTGGACCAATAACCCAAAACAAAGAAAGCATCGCTATCATTTTCGCTAGCTAGTGAAGTTACACAAGACTAGAGCTTCCAAGTGGATTTAAAACTAATCGAGAGTCATAAATACCATAATCGATAGATGCTGAACCTAACCGGTCGACTAAAGAAAGAAATAGAGACTTTTGCTATTTGTCTGTTTAGACTAAAACAAAGAAAAGAGTTTTGCCTGATTTCGCTACTTTGGAGTAAGAACTAACTAGAAAGCCACTAATACTACAACACATTCATGTGAACCTTAATTGTCCAGTTACCTAAAGAAAGAGGAAAAAGAGGCTATTTTGTCGGTTAACCCGACAAAACCATAGGAGAAGGGGTTTGCATTAATAAATACTCTAGTGCTCATAATAAGCAAAAGGAGGCCTAAAGATACTAGGGTTTACTTATGACCTGATAGACTAGTATCTTGACAAGAGAAACTCTATTTCTTGAAAACGATATGAAAGACCGAAAAGTTATAAAAATAACTTTTCAGTTAAAAGAAGTTTAAAGTATCATATGAACCAAAGGAGTGCTATAAGAGGATAACTAAAGTTCTTAGAGAGCTTAAGCTAATGTAAATAAAGACTAACTCACCACTAGGGTTTAGAGAGGAAAGATCGCTTCTTGGTCAACAAAAGAGGTCCGGAACCCTTTTCCTTGTGTAGACCAAAAGAAAATGATGTACTAAGCTCTAAAGATCATTAGGTAAATTCTTGCTAAGAGAATGATGGAACTTAACTCACCCAGGTGAGGTTTTCCAAGATGAAGTTTCACAGGGTCAAGATGACAGAGAAAAGAACCACAAGTCCAACCTACAAGACATGACCAACACCACATTAGCATGAGAGTTAGGTCTCCTTGAAGTTGAACAATGGTAGATGAACCAGAGAGCTTCATTGGAAAGGAAAAGCAGCAAAGAGAGTCCTCCCTGGTCAACAATGGTAAAAGCTCAGGAGCTAGGGTTTATATAGTGTGGAAGTGCCCAGATCAACCGAGAATTATCTAGAACTCATGAGGTGGCACTAATGGATAGATATGAAGAGAAAATATCCCCTAAATTATCAGACACCACCTCCTCCCCATGAGAAAATTGTTTACAAAGTAAAGCAATAGAGGAAACAGAATTCCGTCACGACACGCTGGCCCCGGTCAGAGCATACCATGCATCAAGACGTAGCAAATCTCAATCGAACCACAACTGCTCGATTCTATTTGGGCGGTTATGATGTGGTGGCTAAAACAAGTTGAAGCGGTATCGTGAAATGTGGACCACACGATCTCCAAATAATGGCCACGATCTAGGGTCCTCAGAGCGGTCCGAACCTCCCAACTAACAGAACCATTCGACACGATTAACGTCCGCGATTCATTGGGCACGGAAGTGGTCCGACGCCCATCCACGAGCCGCGATCGCGATCCAAAGGTCCTGATCGATTATGCGCAGCGATCTTCGCCCCAAGGAAAATCGCCGTGGATCTAAAACCACGCCGAGATCAAAGGGTGTGCGGGTGGTCCGAAGGTCACAACTAACAGAGCCCTCCGATTTAGATTTGATGGTTGATATTGATAGGGATCAGAAGGGTCCGAACGCCCAATGGATCGTGACGGTCCATTGCGCATCCAACGGTGGCCGGAAGTGAGGAGGGTTTCAGAGATAGAGAAAGATGCGATGCCGTCAATTGAGATCCAACGGTGGAATTCGGCCGTGTGTGTGAGGTGGTCCCAACAGTCGCTAATCACAACCGCCGCTAAGAGATCAACGGCTCACAAAGACTAGAGGATAGAGGGTGCGCTGCAGAACGTGACCGCCGCACTGCTTGGACTTGACTCGACGGGCCGAGTCGCCATGTTGTTCCGGTCCGAAGTTTAGACCGAGACCTTGACCAGATCGCTTAAATTGTTAAAAGGTTTGACCGGCTCTAAAATATAGCAAATAAATTTGTAAAATCTTAAAATTTTGCGTAATGGCTATCGGGATGATATATTCCCCAAATAAATTTCTAAAATCACAGTTTCTTCTTTATAAATACATAAATAATTCATTTAGACCAACTAAGGATTTAATTAAAGACAATATTTTTCTAAAATCAAAATATTTTTTAAAAATTCAACCAAAATTATTTTTGGCCATAATACTTCATCTGATTTTCAATTAAAATATATCCCACTATAATACCAACATTAGATGGTATTTCCTTTTGAAATTCGTCAAGTTGAGTTTGCAAAAGAAATTTGGGAAAAAGGTTTGTAACATGTTGCCTAGTTTGCCAAAATGAACAAGAATGACATGAACAAGATTTTATTATCAGATATTAGGGCCGAGGTCACATAACCGATGCGGGAGGAGGGAGCTGGGGAGGAGGTCGACACGGGAGGAGGACGGCTACCGGAGAAGGCCTCAGAGGGAGGAGGCCGACACGGGAGGAGGACTACAAGGCCGAGGTTGGAGGCGCCAATGTCTGGGCGGCGGCACTGGTGGTCGGCGGGCGGCGACGCCGAGGCTTACTACTGGGAGGTGAACGGGCGCCGAGGTCGGGGCGGCGGCACCGAGGTCGGGCACCGAGGTCGGGCGGCGCAGAGGTCGGGGCACCAATGTCGAGCGGCGGCGCCGAGGTCGAATCGGCGTGAAGGCGCAGCCCTAAACCCTAGAGGAGGCGAACGAGCGCTACGAGAGCGTAAGGGGCGCGGGAGAGGAAGTGAGAAGTGAGAGGAAAACTCTAGCATTTCCCGCCTTATAAAAAGTATATCACAGATGGTTCGTAATGAGAACCGTCTGTGATAATAATATCACAGACGTTCCATAATAGAACCATCTGTGATATGAATATCACGCACGGTTCTATTATGGAACCGCTCAGGATATTATTATCACGTATGGTTCTCATTACGAACCTTCGCGATATTATTACCACGCATTTGTTGTATAATAAAACCGCTCGTGATAGCCAAAAACTCGATGCCAATTTATGATATCCTGACAAAACATACTGAACCTGGTGAGACATAAATATCCTGAGAAAACATAGTGAACCTGCTGAGACAAGTACGATGACAATTATGACAAGTCCATATGAATTCTAACCTGGTGACAAGTATGATGACAAGTTCATAACACATTTGACTTCAAAATTTCATATCTAATTCAACTCAACTCCAAATGAAGTGAAACCAATTTTGATACTCCACATTACAATGTACGTCCACACATTGACATTAATATCAAATATGACAAGTCCATAACAAGTTCATAACACATTTGACTTCAAAATTTCATATCTAATTCAACTCAACTCCAAATCAAGTATGATGACAATTTTGATACTCCACATTACAATGTACGTCCACATTGACATCAATATCAAATATGACAAGTCTATAACACATCAACACATGATAATTTCACGTTGACATCAAAATATATGAGAGATTACAAGTCCATAACACATGATGTTATGGAATAAATTAATTACATTGGAGTAAATTCTTAATTAAGATATAGGCCTTCATGATGATCGACGCGCATATAGCTAGCTTCCTCACTAGGTTCTTCCTCGAGCCTAATGCTATTTCCGAAAGGAGGCAACTCGTCAAATTGATTGTATTCTTCCTCGTCCACTACATTCTCAACTCCGACAATCCTCCTTTTTCCATGAAGAACTACGTGGCGCTTCTTATTTGCCGGTCGGTTACATAGAAGACTTGAACAACTTGGTTAGCCAAGACGAGCTCCCATATCTCGCCTATTTGCCCATAGTAGGAGCTCCTCATCCCATCGGTATTGAATGCATCTATGCGACACCGCTGTTCGACTATGCTCTTCCTATCCCGAGTCAGCCAGATAAAATGTGTACCCATTGATGTCGATCCTTGCTATGTGACAATTGTAAATTGTGGCCCTCGTACAACCATAGCAACAGATCATCACTTGATGACCTCCCGTGATTCGCACCTTTAACCATTCGCTGAACCGACGGTTGTGCTCTCTCGTGATCCAAACCTCCGACCGGTCTCGATTCTGTTGGCGCACCATGTCTTTGTGCTCGCCGATATACGGGACACTTGGGTCATGTGTTGCAAGACCATGAAATGGGCTTGAGGTATGTATCTAGATCGGAGTTATTGATTTCCTTCCGATGGTCCCGATACCATCCAGCTCCCTCATGGCGAGATAGAGGCACACCTATCGGTTCCACCGAGCCATGTAGTCGACGCAGAACTCAATGACCTCTTCGTTGCATAACCTTCGATGATGTCGCCCTCCTACGAGATCGATTCCGACGAGGACTTGAGAATTCCCATGTACCTCTTTAACGGGTACATATGACGAAGAACACAGTGGTCAGATATCTTTATCTCTCACAAGGTGAACAATGAGATGGACCATGATATCGAAAAATGACGGAGGGAAATACATCTCAAGATGACATAGAGTGGTCACCACCTCGACTCGCAGAGCATCTAGTCCTTGGGGATCAATGATCTTCGAGCAATTGAGTTGAAAAATAACACACCTCAAGATTGCCACTGACCTTGTTCGCAAGATACTTCTAATTGCAACAGAAGCATTTGTGTCATCAAGACATGACAATCATGAGACTTCATACCAATTAATTTCAAATCTTGCATAGAAACAAGGTTCTTAATGTTAGTGGAGTAACCAGATGGGACTTTCACTCCATGCAAGCTCCGCACGCTTCATTTCTCTCGCCTTGATAGAGTGTAGCAAGTCGGGGAAGGTACGTCGTCTCAGACGGTCTCTACCGTGCTAACTCGATCCTTATGTTCATATCAACCAAGTCACGCCGCATGCTAAACACCATCCTTTGTTTTGCCACTAATGTTCAAAGAAGAGACCAATCTGCTATCACATACATTCTTCTCACGCATGACGTCGATGCAAAGGGCGAACTTCTAAGTGCTCCCAATAAGGCAAGTCCCAAAATTGACCGCTTCTTCCAGATGTTCTTCTCACGGGTTCTTAATTTACGCCCTTCCCAAGCACAACATCGACATCCTTAACCATATCATAGACCTCTTTCCTCTAAAAGCCCTTGAGCTGAATCGCTCTCCTTATTTCCGCTTAATTGTTTTTTCATCTTGCGTATGGGTGACTCGAAGGAACCTACGGTGACGATATACACGCTTTATGCGAAGTTGTTCAAACCATACACTCTCTCAGAGCATCTAAGCAAAGTGACAGTGCTTTGGCTCCTTTTGTACCAAGTCTTGACAGTTACCAAGGGCAGGAAAATCATTGATGGTGCGTAACAACATGGCGCCAGAAGTGAAGTTCTCTCGCTTGTACGCATCCCATACCGCATTCTTCGCTCCACAAAGGTCACAAGATCTTCCAAAGAATGGTGCTAGGTACACATCAATATCATTCCTGTGTTGCTTTGGCCCTTGGATAAGTAGTAACATCAAAATGTACATCCGCTTCATACACGTACCAAGGAGAAAGGTTGTACATACATAGATTCACGGCCAAGCAGGCTCACCGCTCATGTTACCGAAAGGATTCATTCCATCTCAGACTCAACCCTAACCTTATGTTCCTCGTTCCGCACCAAACTCTTGAAGCTCCGATCAAGTTTCTCCACCGCGTAATCAGCAGGTGTCTTAGCTTTCCATCTCTCTTACGCCTCTCGAAAGTGCCAACGCAGCAATCTTAAGGCCCTTTATGTCGCAAATAAACGCTTCAAACGTGGGATCACAGCAGATACCACAACATCTTAGCAGGAGGTCCTTGCTTCACCTTAGTAGTATTCTCGACGCTTGTATTGGGATGCTTTGCACACGGACATACATGCATGTTCCAGATACTCTTTACTGAGAGGATACAATCATTCTGGACATGCATGTATTCTTTCTACTTCCATTCCCAATGGACAAATAACCTTCTTTGCTTGATAGGTGGTGCTGGGCAACACGCTTCTCCTAAGGATGTCCGCTAGAGACCTAACAACGCCGTGAAACTCTTATCGACCAACCATTGCTTGCCTTCAATTTCAGCAGCTCAAGCACGGTTGACAACCTTGTATATTCCGCTTGCAACCAGGAACAAAGGTCTCACCGAGTCCTCCCTTAAGCCCTCGAATTTACAAAACTCTCTCATCAGAAGTTCTTCAGATCGCGTAGCATCCGATCCAGATTGTCATCGTGTGACATATCCTCATCAAAAGCAAGATACCACATCCGCATATCGTTGACTTCCTCGGCGATGCCGCCATTACTAACTTCATGTGTAATAATCGCTTTTCACCGTGATCGTCCAACATGTATACCCTTTTGTGAAACCCTTCAATCAAGTGCGCTTTATTTGTGCCGTGTTGTTAAACATCTTCAAATTACCGCAATCAATGCATGGACAAGACATAAAATTTATCTCCTTCTTCAACATATCCCGCCAAATGCTCTTCTAAAAGCAACCACGCCATTAATGTACTCTTGACTCACACGGTTCACACTGCACATCCAGCCGATCCATCTACACTACGATGTAACAAATTAGTGTCAAAATTGATTAGCGATTAATTTATAGCAAACATAAAGGGTTATAGATCGTTACCCTCGAGCTCACGAAGAAAATACGATTCCTCTCCTTTCCTTCTCCTCTCTAAGGTGACGAATGGGGAGGAGGCGGCGGTGTTGGAGGCGCTTAGGGCAAGGGTCCAACCTTATCCTCTCTAAGTCAAGAACGGATAATTATTGATTATCTCGCATGATTGTTGATTAGATACGAGACAAAAGACAAGAGGAAGATCCTAATAACTAGTAAGTTGGTCCGCGATTGCGCGGTATCCGCTTTCATATAATTGAAACAATAAACCACCGTGATGACGCTTTCTTCATGGATATAAATGGAGGAAATATAAAATAGATCATTGCACATGTGACTTATCTTGGTGTGTCATAAATTCTTCTTTTAACTGTTCTAGAAAACTACTCATGAAATTAGTTCGATTAAGACTTTCACTTCTTTGCACGCATTTACTGCTTTTGTCTCATCGCTGCACAAAGGAATTACACCAGATTAATTAAAGGCTACATGTTTTGCTTTTCATTTTCTAGAATTAGGGTCCATCAAATTGAGAGCTAGATGTACGTACGTTTTGCCTTTTCCCATCAAGTAGTATTAATTGAAACCTAAACCCTATGCTTCCGATTAAGGAATACAACAAAGAAAACAAAACATTAGGGTCTATGTACAGAGTAGCAAAATCAGGGAAATTCACTAATCAATAGAGTGGAAAAAGGATAATCAGTATTACTTCATCTGTTTAATTAGGGGAGGAGCCGCAGGTTGGAGGAGCTAGGGGAGGGAAGTGGCCTGGCACCTGGGGGAGGAGAAGCTAGCTAGCAGATCTAAGTGGAGCCCAGCAGCAGGGGGCCGGTTGATTATTATCCAAACCGCGCGCGGCAGAGGGAGTGGCAGAGGCACAGCGGCAGTGCGGCAGTGGACACAGCGGCAGTGCGGCAGAGGGATGTGTCGCGCTCAATTTATACGCAGTGGGCATATCACAGACGGTTCTTAATAAAAACCGTCTGTGATAGTCATCTATCACGCATTTTTGTGAATAGAACCGATACGATTATCATAGACGGTTCTATTCACAAACCGCTCGCGATAATCTCTCAATCACGCACGGTCCTTATTTAGAACCGCTCAGGATATTACACGACGGTTATTAAATAGAACCGCTCGTGATTGGGATTATAATGCACGGTTTGTGAATAGAACCGATAATTCACAGACGGTTCTATTTATAAACCGTCTGTGATAGATGACTATCATAGACGGTTCTAAAAAATACCGTCTGTGATAGGCTTCCCGCGCCACCCGCAGTTCAAGACGCCCATCACGCATTTGCCCAAAGGAACCGCTCGTGATGGGGCGCCTACTATAGCCTGCTTTTGTAGTAGTGTCTCTTATCTCTTAACTAATAAAGATTGGGGTTTACCCCACACAGTGGGGACGATCGTCCCACCGAATCTTGATTCCAAGAGCGCCAACAGGTAGGCTTGATCTGTCACCACCATGTTCTCCGTCTCATGAAGGCCGCACCTTCGTGCAACCACAACTTCCCCACTTCTTCCCCCAACTCCTCTCCGATTCACATCTCCTCTTTCTTGGATCCTTTGCCCCACCGATTCGCATGCAACCTGCACTATTAGCCCATTCTTATGGAACATTTGAAGGACCATTTTGAGATATGTTGATTCGCTCTCTTGATGGCCAACAATACTCGTAAACTTTTCCTTCAAGAACCAATGCACCTCGTTGTTGGACATTTTTCAACACTGCTTCTTATGGAAGAAGAAACAAAGTTCCACAGGTGGCTTATTTGCTGAAGTTGTTCATGATTTTTTTTGTACCATTTGGTTGCACCACAAATATCATGGTTAATTGAAAGACTACAGGTCAATATGAAGTTTCCAAGCCTTTTTACCTTTTTAGTTGAGTTCTCTAATGTGTTTAATCATTTATTAGGGAAAATATCCCAAAGGTCACTGCAAAAAAAGTGAAGGAAGACATGCTTGGAGGAGTTGAACTTGCTTTGGGGCTATCAAAAGGATCTCTTCAGCGACCATTTTACCCAAGAGTACAGTTGGGGTATAACAATGCATGCCTTGGACCTTTTATATTTACTATTGTTTATTACTAGTAGAGTGCTCGTATTGCAAACGGATCTTAAATAAATAATACCATAAGTGTTAAATTGTGTCAATGTTTGACCCAGCTTATGTTAAGGCCGAGTAGTATACCATTGAATTTAAAACATGCTAGGTCTGCTCCCAATCTTTGGTTCTCAACCTACCTTTACCCTTTACCACTCTTCTCTCTTGCCCTATCAAAAGGAGAGAAAATATACCTAGGGAAAATATACCGCATTTGAGCTCTAATAATAATGAAACAATATTTGGTTGTCTCCTTGCATTGAGAACACAACAATTTGGAAGCAAGCTAGAAAGAAAACAATTGCTTATTAACTAAGTCGGTATAAAACTTGAAGAGAATACACTAAGTAATTAGCTTTCTTTTGTTACACCTTAGAAGAGATGTCTTGCTATTAAACGCAGTGAAGGACAATTAGGTATCCAACAAAGTAGCTATAAAACTAAACTTAAGTAAGCCATGGTTGGTTAGTGTACCTTTGTTTTCCTCTTTGGAGAAAATATCGCACTTATCGGGGACTTCCATGCCTAAAAGCATTACAAAAGAGTGGCAAATACGAATGCCAATGTACCCAACACATCAAGAACGGAACCTCAAAAGAGAACATTAAGCATCGTTAATCTAACCTTTAATCTCATCAACAAGCTTGAGGATTAATCGAGCAAAGATGGTGTTTACCAAAGTGCTTCTTATCAAAGAGCATTCTAGGTTGATCATTTGCCACCTCATGATATTAGCACTTTCCACAATCATAACACCGACATATGGTAATAGCACTTTCTACTATCATGACACCGCGCTTTGAACATATGATATTGACACTCGACCGCTTAAGAACATCTATGATTCTTATTCCACGAACTAATAAAAGAATATCTCCCCATTCAGATGTAATAACTTTGAAAGATCATGTCAAATACTGCCTTTCTATCATTTTCCATAAACTTTTTACTAAATGACATATACAGATATTTCGCAGCAACATTCCATAAATTTATCGTAGATCACTTTACATTTCTACTAAATTCACATAAACACTCCTCAAACTAAACTAAATCACCTCACTTGTGTCAAATATCATGAATCTATAAGCAGGACCCGCAAATTGCTCGTTGCTTCAAAATTAAAACTGATTTAAATGGTGGCACAAATTGTCTGTTAATAAGACCTGTGATATCTACAGTATGGCACATGAGACAGGGTTCCATGCTACAATCGAGTGTCCTCATGCTAAAGGTCTCCGTGATGCGCTGAGGTTGATGCAATGGCCAAGTCCAGAGGAGTCCTGTCTAACCTTCTCTGGCCCGAATTGGTTTCTTCTCTTGTGGCTTCCCTCTCGCCGCAGGAGAAGGATAGATGTGTGTCGATGTTTTGGAGGACTCCGCAGATGTCGGGCCCGAGTAACACCTCAAATCCTTTGTGTATTCTACACTAGTCCTTAGAATTGTAACTACTATACATAGTAAACAAATATGGTAACATCCATAATCGCACAACTTTATTAATAAATATCATAATTTATTACAAGAAAGGTTTACAAGCCAACAATAAAGAGCATAGCTAAAGATGAAGAAAAGTAGCAGAGCCTAGCTAATCGCTTATAGGCAATTGACTAGGTAGCAAATTAGTCGTTGAGATCCTCAAATAGCTATGTAAGTCATCCTCCTCTCAACAATATTTTATTAAGCCGTGGTGAGTATAAAATGTACTCCATAAGTTACACCCACAACAAAGTTAATGTATGCATGGATATTATCAAAGGAAGGCTTATTGGGTTATTTGTGCAAAAGCAATATTTGACATTTCAAATACAATACTAAGTTCAAAAGCTCAAATTTTATAATATCTAAAATTGAGTTTTAACTAAATTAATAAAGCTAGTGTAGGCCCCAACCTAACACTAACTTAAACACGCATCAACTCTGGGCTTCAACCCACAATTTTCTCATGGACCCTATCCATGTCACAAACTATTTTATAAAATATTTTAAAAATAAAATCAAAGTCTAATCCATAAAAGACTTTGCCCAAAGATGTCTATGACCGTGACATGGTTATTCAATAGTTTTACACTCGCAGAGGTTATACAACTTTATCCACAAAAGATAATTGACTGATAATGATTGAGGCCGAGGGGTTGTCTAATTCAAACCAATTTTATTTTATTTTATTTTTCAAAGTCATTTATAAACTTCCATGGCACACCAATACTATGGATACAATTTAAACCACATTTGATTTTTGGCTATAAATTTCCAAATTAAATATTGCAAGTCTAAGCATGGCTATGCTTAATTTTTCTTGAATTGTTCTAGCTCATAGTATTGCATCAACTAGATTTTATCTAAGGTGACAAGGTATGGATATTTCAATGACAATATTTTACTGTCGTAGGTGCGGCACAACGACCCCCACGACCTGGCGAAGAGCGAAGCGCGCACGTCCCGATGGCCAGTCGCCACGGGGCCTGATACTGCAGATATTCCCCGAAGGGGTTCCAGAGGATGTGCGAGGGGTCCCGAAGCCTCCGAAGGGGTCCTGAAGCCTCCGGAGGAGACCCGAAGCCCTCCGAAGGGCCCCGAAGCCTCCGGAGGAGCCCCGAAGCCCTCCGGAGGGGTCCCGAAGGGTCCACGGCCCCAAACCACTAGCATCGGAAAGGCCCAGCGAAGTAACCCGAAGGGCTGTGGAAGGCTCGGAGACCCAAGGGCTCCGGAAGGGCTATCAGACTCGGCCAAGGCACCAATATGGTACACCAAGTCTAGGGCTGCCCACCACGTGTTAAAGGCTAGTACTAGGATTAGGAAAGGTCCCTGCAGCCCCTATCGGTATAGGGACTCGTAGGGGGTAAACTTGTAATTCTATGTGCCTCTTGGAAAAGCTATAAGTAGCCACCCTAGCCCCCTTGGTCGGGGGTCTTTTTTCGCTTTTCTGTGTCATTGACCTTGTACAAGGATCGCAAGATAATACCAGCTGATTTGCTTGCTGACGGCTAGTCCCCTGTTGAGGATCCTTCGGATACCAGAGGGTCCCCCCTTACTCTACTGTCTAGTCTTGTAGCTACGATAGTTGGCGCCGTCCGTGGGGACCGGCAGGTAAGCTGCGAAGCGCTAACACAAGCATTTTAAGATGGCCCCCCGAATGAGGGTAAGACCCAAGTCCTCGGCAGCCGAAGCAGCCGCGGTGGCCTCGGCCCCAGCAGCCTCGAGGGCCAAAAGAAGCCGAGCCACGGCTGCAAGTGTGCCCCCGCCCAAGCCTCGGAAGAAGAAGCAAACAATTCGGCACACGGGGGAGCGAGCCAAGAGTCATACGAAAGTCTCCAGCAAGAACTGGCAGCCCTCCGCTGGGAGGTGGCAGACCTCCAGCAACCGCCAGAAACAACCCTCGCTGCTCCACTCCGACAAATGCCGCAGAACAGAACGGAACCCACCCCCGCACCCCCCGGCCCCACTCCGACAACCGCCACCGAGCGAGGAGGCACCCAGCCCCGCGGCCGACACCCCGGTGCTCCGAGGCGACCCGAACTCACCATTGAGCGCCGGGCTAGAGGAGACGACGCCACGAAGGCCAAGAGGATTCAAGATGCCGGAGGTCGCGCCTTTTGAAGGATCCACATACCCCTTGCAATTCCTCCGGGTGTACGAGACTGCCATTGAGGCCGCTGGAGGAGACGACGCCACGAAGGCCAAGAGCGCCACCGGCGCCAAGGGCGCTGCTGACGTGGTTCTTCACGATACTCCCCGCCCAGATATGCATGGGAGCAACATGGATCTCTTCCGCAACAACTTCTAGGGGAACTACATGGAGCCAAAGGACGTGGGACACCTGTTCGCGGTGAAGCAGGCGCCGGGCGAATCCCTTTGCAGCTTCTTCAGGAAGTTTGCAGAGGTCAAGTGCCAGGTTCAAGGTGTCAACGAGACCACCATCATCAACGCAGAACGCGCGGCTCTCGCGAACGGGCCGCTGAGAGGCGGGCCGCAAGCCCGCAAGACAATAAAGGACCGAACTCTTCAACAAAATGGAGGAGTACGCCCGGGCGGAGGAAGACAACGCCCGGAGGGGAGGGATGGCGACTCCAACCCATACTGTCACTCCTGCGAAACAAACGGTCACCACATCACCAACCGGAGCACCCGGCAAGCCGCGAAATAATGACTACAGGCAAAAAGGTCGAGGGGTCTACCACGTAGACGGAGCACCACAAAACGAAGGAGGAAAACGCGAGGTCAGCCATGGCCGAGGTCGCGCGCGGGCTGCGTCAAATGCGGACGTTAGCCCGACAACCGCACCGGAGCACCCGCGCAGTTTTGTGACCTCCATGGCGAAGGCTCACACACCATCAGCGAGTGTCACACCATCGCCGCTATGCAGGACTACATGCGCCGCGACCAACCTGTGGAAAATGACGGCAGAACGAGTCGACAATCGGCTCTCGCACCACCGCCGTTGCATCACAGATAGGTGGTCGCCAAGCCATACCGAGGGTCATCAACATGATCACCGGAGGCCTCGCCAGGCGCTCAAAAGACAAAGGCGGGCGATGCCGACAAATCCACCACTTGGCAACGCACTCGCCGAGCCCGCCAAGGCCATCTCAAATACCCATATCGCTCAGACCAAGACGCACGGGTGTATTTTCCGCACCAGACCCTCGCCATCTCTCGCTAACATCGCAGATTTTGAAGTGAGGCGGTCTCGCCGATGGAGGGAGCTCTACAGACCTTCTTCGCGGATGTCTTCAACAAGATGATGATTCTCGCGACGCTTAACACCCCGCATCCTCGCTGGTTTCGAGGAACGCTCATTACAAGATTGGGACAGATCCACTCATTGCCACGCTCAATGACGACTTGGCATCCCGAACCGAGGTCATCACGTTCGATGTCGCCCGATGGCTTACCAAGACAACGCAATCTCTGGGCGGCCACGCTAAACACCTTCGCGCAATAGCTCACCACAACTATTTGTGCATGAAGCTCCCCGCCCCATCGGCATCGTGGATTCGGTCCGAGGAGATCAAGACCTCGCGGCACATAGAACTCGGCACTATCTTGGGCCCGCCACGCACGCGGTGGGGACCCAACCGGAGCACGAGCGCCACCTCCGCGAGGTGGGCCCTCAAACACAAACCACAAGGTCACCTCCAAGAGTGGCCCTAAGGACAAATTTCACCAGAGAAGACAAGGGTCTCGGCCTGACCTCCACCCAGAGGCGCATAACGCAACTCGAGTGCTCAGAAGCAACGAAGAGGCCTTCGCGTGGGGGCCCGAAGACCTCCTAGGGGTGGCAAGGGCAACGATCGAGCACAGGCTAGCCCTTCGAGCCGACGCAAAGACTCCAGAAGTGGTTATGGCGATGTCCACCGACCGCCTCAGCCGCCAAGAAGGAGATTCTCGTTGTCGAAGCCGAGTCATCCGCGAGATCAAATATTCCGAGTGGCCGCAAACCCGGTCCTCGCCAAGAAGGAGACCGCAATGGCGATGTGTGTCGATTTCACCGACCTCAACAAGGCTCGCCCTAAGGATGACTTTCCCTTACCTCGCATCAACCAATTGGTAGACGCCACGTCAGTCATGAGCTCATGAGCTTCTCGACGCTTACTCCGGCTACTACCAGTGCACATGGCGAGGAGGACGAATCAAGATCGCTTTCATCACCCCAATGGGAACATATTGTTACAAACGCATGCCCTTCGCCTCAAGAATGCGGGCGACGCTTGTTTCGCCATCACGAAGGTTTTAGCCACCCAACTCGTGCAACGCGAAGCATACGCCGATGACATAGTGATTAAAAGCAAGCCGCAGAACGCACGCCAGACCTCCAAGAAACCTTCACCAACCTTCGCAGCAGGGGGCATAAAACTCAACCCCAAAAGTGTGCGTTTGCAGAAGGCGGAAGCTCCTCGGTTCTCGCCTTGGAGAGAGGGATCGAGGCTAACCCGGAGAAAATTAGGGCCATCCAGGAAATGAAGCCTCGCGATAACGCCGCAAGCACAAAACCGACGCGTCAGATAGCCGCCCTTAGCCGCTTGTCCCGCCGCCGAGAGGGCACTATCGTTTTCAGACACTCGGGGCACGTGAGCCGCTCCAAAGGACGGAGGAGTGCCGAAGGCCTTCGAGGACCTGAAGGTGTACTCGCCAGCCTACCAAACTTGACCACCGGAGTGGAGCCGAAGCTATCACCAGACATCGCCGCCACCCGTTATCGTGAGCGCTGTTCGCCCAGAGCGCAACGGCCGCCGCCCGGTATACTACGTGGTCAAGGCCTTGCAAGGAGCCAAAACCCGCTACACGGAGCTTGAGAAGCTCGCCACGCCGCCATGGCGCCGAGGAAGCTCCGCACTATTTCCGGCGATCCTATCACGGTCCCCACATCTTACACCGGGCGCTAATGTTCAAACAAAGACGCCCGGCGGATAGGCAAATGGGCGGCGGAGCCGCACCTTCGACGTCACCTTCGCGGCAAGAACGGCCATTAAATCGCAGGCGCTGGCGGACTTCGTTGCCGAGTGGACCCCGCGAGTGGAGGACGGTCCCACGGTGGTGGAAACCCCATGGGTAATGTACACGGACGGGTCGTGGTGCGCCAGTAGGGCAGCACCGCGCCATCCTAGTTTCCTGACGGCCGCGACCAAGATCAGATGTCAGCCGCTCGACTTCGACTACAAACAACGCCGAGTACGGTTACCGCTTGTTAGGCCTCCGCAAAGCGAAATCCCTCAGAGCGAAGTGTGTCCTCATCAAGAGAGACTCCCGCCTGGTGGCAGGCCACTTTGACAAGACCTTCGTCACAAGGTGCCCAGAGATGAACCGTTACTTGACCACGCGCGCGCGGCGGCATTTATGGATAACACCCGTGCCATTCCTAGAGCAAATAACAAGGTGGTCGACAACCGCAAAATGGCAAGCGCCGAAGGGAAGCCCTCGTAAGTCTTCACGGCACTACAAAGCCATCCGCCCCAAACGGCTAATAAGGGGCAGACTGGCACAAGGGGCATACCGGCACCAGGGGCGCCTAAGGGGAGCAACGGCAGTTTAGTGCCGCCCCCGAGGTGGCGAACTGTGCCCCGCAGAAAGGACTGGCGAGACGTTATTATCAAGTACCTCGCCGGGGAAGAACCAGAAGACCCGGACGAAACAAAGCGCGTCCGTTGCCGAGCAAGAAATTACTACATGGTCTCCGGCGAGCTTTACAAGGGGGCGCTCAGACTTCTTCCTCGGCCGCATATCGCGGCGAGGAAGGCTAATCGCCTCAAGGACGCCCATGAGGGCTTATGCGGCGACACCAAGCGCCGGCCTTGTAGGTAAGACGCCCGCCAGGTTTTATTACGACGGGCCCGAGACGACAAGACCTGTCCAAGTGTGCCTGGGTGCCAAAGGCCAACATAACCCGGCGGCGCTCAAGGCTCGCTGGCCTGCCGCCAGCAGGCTCTTCGCGACGCTGGGGGTTGGACATCATTGGCCCCTACCCCGCAGCCAGAGGTAACCTCCGATTTGCGTTCATCGCCATCGAGTACTTCTCCAGATGGGTCGAAGTAGAACCAGCTGCCAAGATCACCACCGAAGCTGCCTAGCGATTTGTTTGGAAAAATGTCATTTGCCGGTACGGCGTACCAAGGCACGTCATCACCGACAATGGAACGCAGTTTGACTCCGACCACTTCCGAGCATTCTGCAACGACCTGGGCATAATAGTGTGCTTCGCCTCCGTCGGGCACCCGGAGTCCAATGGAGCCGTCAAGCGAGCCAACGGCAACCTCCTCGCTGGCCTCAAGAAGCGCCTCGTAGGCCTTCCCAAGGGACAATGGCCCGAGAAGCTCCAGAAGGCCCTATGGTCAATACGCACATCGCCTACCAGAGCCACATGCTTTTCTCCTTTCAAGCTTCTTCTACGACGAGGCCATAACACCAAAGAGAGTTCATGTGGGTTCCTACCGACTACAACCCAAGCAAGCCCAAAGAGAACGGAGCTTCTCGACCTCCTCAAGAGCAACGCAGACAGCCGCCGCAACCATGCAAAGATACAAATAAGGCATCGCCAGGCATACAATGTATGGGTCAAAGCCCGCCATATCGCCTCGGCCATCTCGCCCTAAAACGAGCCACCAAGCAAGCAGCATGGCAAGCCGGAGTCCGCTGGAAGGGCCATATGTCATTACAGCGTGATAAGGGCCGGTGCATTCCAGACGCAACCCCGGAGGGGAACAATGGGCCATACCGAACATTAAAAGCCCACGAAAGTTCTACCCTTAGCAACCAGTAAAACCGGGTCACCGAGGATAGCCCCCGCCTTCACAAGGCTCTGCATGTATGTGGATTTTGTTGCAAACCCACGCGCTTTGAGGTCTATCTTTCCGAGTGGGGAGAAAATTATATACCCGCCTTTGCCCGGCCCTCACGAGTGTATAAACGGTTACCGCAAGATGGCCCCTGCTACCGGGCAGCACACCGATGCCCTTTGAGGGCACGAATGTATAAACAAAGCCACCGCAAGATGGCCCCCTGCGTTCTCGGCAGACACCGATGCCCTTTATGCGGCACGAGTGTATAAACGGCCACCGCGCATGGCCCTCGCCTCGGCAGACACCGGCGCCCTTTGCGGGCACGAGTGTATAAACGGTTATCACAAGATGGCCTCATAGCCGGCACACCGATGCCCTTTGCGGGCACGAGTGTATAAACGGCCACCGCAAGACGCCAAGGCTTCGTCCACACCGATGCCCTTTGCGGGCACGAGTGTATAAACGGCCACCGCCATGGCCTCGCGCTCGTGCACACCAATGCCTCTTTTGCGAAAGCACGAGTGTATAAACGGTTACCGCAAGATGGCCCCGCTGGCCTGGCACACCGATGCCCTTTGAGGGCATGAGTGTATAAACGGCCACCGCCAAGATGGCCCCATGCCCCGGTGCACACCGGCTGTCTCTTTGCGCGCGAGTGTATAAACGTAGCCACCAAGGCCGCCCCAAGGCCTTGCACACCGATGCCCTTTGAAGGCATGAGTGTATAAACGAAACCACCGCAGCATGGCCTTGCGCTTCGGCACATCGATGCCCTTGAGGGCACGAGTGTATAAACGGTTACCGCCAGCATGGCCCGCGCCCTTGCAGACACCGATGCCCTTTGGGCATGATCAGATAAACAAACGCTAGGGCCCCTGCAGCCCCATCTAAAAAAGTATGGGGATCACATGAGGCTTCGCCTCCTCTCGCAACAGCTGCTAGGGCCCCTGCAGCCCCATCTAAAAGTATGGTAGACGGCACAGGCTTCGCCTCCCTCAAGAAGAAGCTGCCAGGGCCCCTGCAGCCCCATCTAAAAAGTATGGGGACGTGTGAGGCTTCGCCCCCCAAACAAAGCTGCTAGGGCCCCTGCAGCCCCATCTAAAAAGTATGGGGAATCCACAGGCTTCCTCCCCTCGCAACAAAGCTGCTAGGGCCCCCTGCAGCCCCATCTAAAAAGTATGGGGACCAGCACGAGGATTCGCCTCCTCCTCGCAACAAAGCTGCTAGGGCTCCCTGCAGCCCCATCTCGGTAAGTATGGTAGACGGCACGAGGCTTTGCCTCCCCGCAACTGCTGCTAAGGCCCCTGCAGCCCCATCTAAAAAGCATGGGGACGGCCAGGCTCGCCTCCCCCCCAAGCAACAAAGCTGCCAGGGCCCCCCTGCAGCCCCATCTAAAAAAGTATGGGGACACACGAGGCTCGCCTCCCCGCAACATGCTAGGCCCCCTGCAGCCCCATCTAAAAAGTATGGGGAACGGCGAGAGGCTTCGCCTCCCTCGCAAAGCTGCTAGGCCCCTGAGCCCCATCTAAAAAGTATGGGATTCGCCGAGGCTCGCCTCGCAACAAAGCATTAGGCCCCTGAGCCCTATCTAAAAAGTATGGGGACGGCGCAGCTCAGCCTCCTCGCAACAAACCTGCTAGGGCCTCAGAGCCCCATCTAAAAAGTATGGGGACGGCGCCGGAGGCTTCGCCTCCCCTCGTAACAAAGCTGCTAGGGCTCCCTGAGCCCCATCTAAAAAGTATGGTAGACGGCGCGAGGCTTTGCCTCCCCCGCAACAAAGCCGCTATGGCTCCCAAAGCCCCATCTAAGCATGGGGACGGCGGAGGCTTCGCCCCCCAACAAAGCTGCTAGTGCTCCCTGAGCCATCTAAAAGTATGGGGACGGCGCAAGGCTTCGCCTCCCTCGCAACACATGCTAGGGCCCCAGAGCCCTATCTAAAGTATGGGGAACGCGCGAGACTCGCCTTTCCCTCCTCAACAAAGCGCTAGGGCTCCCTGAGCCATATCTAAAAAGTATGGGGACGGCGCCAGGCTTCGCCTCGCAACAAAGCTGCTATGGCTCCCCAGAGCCCTATCTAAAAAGTATGGGGACGGCGCTGAAGCTGGCCCCCAACAAACCGTTAGGGCTCCCTGCAGCTCTATCTAAAAAGCATGGGACGGCGCGAGGCTGCGCCTCCCCCTCACAACAAAGCAAAAAACACATGCAACGACAACATAAAAATACGTGTTAATTTAATCGCCCATCACATACATCACACTGCTCATGGGGGCAAGACAAGCACACGGCACAGTATTGCACAAAGAAGCACATGACCCATCGGGCGATACGGTGCAAAGTCGCTTGTTCGCGCCACGCCGCTGCCCCCGCAGACCCATTCGAAAGCAGCTTTCATCGACGGATGCGTTGCTATGAGGCGCGAGATACCCCCTCCACATCAAGAGCCGGCCGATTCAAGAGCTCGAGGAGATCGAGGAAGAGGCCGAGAAGAGGGCCCTCGCACACCCACCACGCCGCGATTCATCCGTATGATAGTATCTCGCCCCTGCATCCAAAGCTTACTCGCAGAACCGAAAAGAACTCTTCATAGACCCTCCGATTTTCCTTTTTCCACCGCTTCCATTTCGCACCATGACATACCATACCGCTGTAACAAATCCTCCGAGGCCACTTGTAAACCGCCAGCTGCTCATCCTTCGAATCACGCAAAGGAGTATAGGACTCAGACGCCACCACGAGGAATCAAGACTGTCCGGTGGTACGGCTAAACAACATGCCCCCTAAGTAGAGCAAATGCAAACGCCATCGCGAAAATGCACTCCACCAAAGAAGAAACCCCCACCTTCGATATATATTGATTGCCAAAACAACGACACAAACCACGGATAGTCAATAACCGTTCTCAAGAATGGGCCAAAGCAACAACAAAACAAAAGGAGAGTAGTTCAACCCTAAAACAACGATTCTCAAGAAGATGGCCGGAGAGTCACACCTGTTCGCGGGGTCGGCCTCCGCTTCCGCCACACTTGGCGCCATTCGCAGACCTTTAGCTTTCGCCGTCATTAACGACGCCGGAGCGACTCCATGGTGGCGCCCCTACCAAACGAAGCCTTAACTCTTCGCAAGGGCATTGCCGCCCTCCGCACCGCTTTTGACCCAAAGCGACTCCGCAGCAGAGGCGACGGGCATGGCACCAGCCCCAAGCGCATCAACATGGCCACAACCACCACGCTGCAGGGAAAGAAAGGCGTCGCCTGCCGCCATAATGATTGCCATAGGCGCGAGCACCGGAGGAACACTTCGCAAGGCGGAGACGGTCCAGGTGGCCGCCAATTGGTCAACAAAGATGCTCTCCACGGTGGGGGCACCAAGACCAAGCTCGACATGGCGCCCATGCGGTCCAACGCCTCCCGCCTAGCCTTCGCCGCACAGCCGAGACACCCGCCTGCCGCATTCCACGCCACATCGGAGCAGCAACAAGCAGCATTCTCAACCTCTTCCCCGCAGGTGCGGCGCCACCCTCTAGTTAGGCAACCTTGGCCTCTAGCCTGTCACGCCTTCTCAAGAAGGGCCGACGCTGCTGCACCACCGAGCGCTACGATGCTTAACTCCAAGTCAACTCGCCGTGAATCTCCGCGATAGCCGCCTCGATGTCCTTTCAAATGAAGCGAGAGAATGATGGTCTTCATCGCTCACCGACACCAAACATCTTTCCATGCTCCATTTCACAAAGAGCTCTGACACGCACGCAGAGCGCAAAGTTCGACACTTCTCGCAGACAAAGAAGTTTCTGTGGTCGACCCGGAATCGAGGGGAGGAGGGCCCTGTGTTCGCGAAGTCATGCGCAAGGCGTCGTGAGTACCCACGCTTTTCTTGTTCGAACCGCGCCACTGCCAAGAGCCTCACCTCGCCACTATCTCGGGATCTCCGCGACGGCTACTACCACGAGGCAAGATCGACTCCACGATCCCCTTGGCGAAGCCGCCCACCGGGAGATCGGCGCAGCCTCAACCACGTTGTCTCTCGCCTTTGCCATAAACGTGGTGAAGGTGCCACAG